>VDFB02342350.1:0-45682 GCA_007258455.2 Sequoia sempervirens
AAAATCTTCTCATTTCCAAGCTCCACAATAATTTTATGGTTATACAGTTGAAAATCATCAATATGCAAGATAAATGGGTGATACCACAATAGTGAATAGATCACTTTTTGGCCAAATTGAGACATTGAAATTAACACTTTTAATTAAATTTTCAACTTGGATCTTCCATATCAATCAAATTGTTAAGAATTTCAAGATGTTGTAAAATATATATTTTTTATACATTTCTTGTATATATTACAAATATAATTTTAAAAATCAAAATTCAAAAATAATTTATGAATTTCTTAAGTTTTAATAACTTGTTTTTATACTTAACAATATATTTTTAAATAAAATTTATTTCATATGGCATAATTTTTTATGAAACAAATAAATCTATAAATTCTTAAAAATATATTAGTAACACCAATATCTAGTACAAGTATGGGTGATACCACAATAGTGGTTTACAATTTTTGGCCAAACTGGACACTAAAATTATTATTTTTAACTAAATCTTCACATTCGACACCTATAGCGGCTAAATCATGAGGAATTTGAAGATGATGCAAACTAGAGTCTCGTCACATTTTGTTCGTAGATTCTAAAATTATTTTTTTCAAAATTTTTGGAATCAGATTGCACTTCTTTTTCCATCTCCCATGAAAAGAACATTTTTAATAAGTGACGTACACCGTATAATGCATAACTTTTTTTCCATGAATAATAAAATTCTAATTCATTCAAATTTAGATTTGTAACTCTAATATATAGTGCTTCCACTTGACTAGATAGTTTTTTATTGAATATTTTTTCTTTAATCAAGTTTCAAATTCAAACCAATTATAATTCATACATAGCGTGACTATATAATGCATATCATTTTTTGTATATATCAAAATTCAATTTTTTTTGTTGGATCAAGGACTTTAATATCTGGTGCACTCATATTTTTCAATTTTTTTTTGGATAATCTACCATTTTTCCACATGTGTAGAACATAGACCTTCATTTTCGATGAAAAACCTATGTTTAATAAAACTAAAAAAACAAATACATAATAAAACCAAAACATATGAAAATTATATTCGTTGGATAGATTGTTTTGAGGACTATTTAATTCCAATTGGGTTTGTGAAGATTCCTCCATTTTCATCCTTAGCTCGAGCTCTAAAGTGCCAAAATTTAGGTTTTTTTGTGTCTCAGGGGGGATGAGGGATAAGGGGGGTTCGTACAAACCACTAAGGGGTTTGATCCCAATGCATTTTTTTTAACTTTTGGCGGTCAAGATTCAAAGAGGTTCACTCAAACCCTGGTTCGTATGAACCCCCAAAATCACATTTTTTTCCCTTGGGGTCATTTTTGTGATTTTTCCTTCCTCACTTGAATTATAAACGACTATTGTGGCTTCACTCATATATTTTTTCATGTTATTTTTTCTACATTTTATTTTAATTTATTTTTGAAGTGATATTAATTATAATTTAGACATAAGTTTGATCCACATTACATAGATTTTTACGTATACATCCAAATTAACTTTGGTTTATTGAAATAAAGACATCAACACCTAGTGTATATATAATAGAGTTTTTTCTCTATTTTTTAATGTTTCCATATGTGTGGAATATAGACCTCGATATTTATTTAAAAATTTGTGTTCATTATAAAATAAAAAATAAATAAAATATTCAAACTAAATATATAAAAATTTACACATTTTGAAAAGCTTTCTCTAAGAGCTACAACCTTGCAAATTATCCTATAATATTGATTTCATTCACTATTCCAACCAAAGGTTCAAAATATTATTTTTGAGAAAAATATAAAGACCAAGGTGGAAAAGTCATTTCTAGGAGCATCAAATGCATATACTTTCATTCAAAGGTCCTTTCCACCAAAAAAAAAAAAAAACCCTGACCTTAAAATGAAATTCCTTTTCTATTCCCTTTTTAGAAATCACCTTAATTCAAGGGTTCTTTTTTATGACAAATTTTATATGAAGTTTTTACCTCATTCAAAGAAGTACCTTTGAATGAAGGTGTTTGATAATCTTTTTCTCTCAAGCTATGCCAAATTCTAATGTCACACAAGTTGGAGAAACTATTGTGGGTTCACCCTAATCTACAACAAGATCCTTTAGGAATGGATATCTATTCAAGTTTACAAAAATCTCCCATATTTTTCTCCAAAGGACACATGGTGTAATACCCCTTCGTTTCGATCGTCATGATCAATCAAGTAAGATGTTTGTTGGGTGGTCTTGTCATTCAAGCTTTTCAAAGGTGTTTATTGTGTTATTAAATATTTTATTCGACTTTGTGTGATTAATAAATTAGAATAGAATTCCTTATGAGCTAATTCAAATAAAATTATAATTTAAAGTAATAATATAATGTTAAGTCATTAAGAAATACTAAATTTAAATTGTGTAGATAGAATTCTGTTTTAAATTAAAGTTGACAAATTATCATTTTGAGAGATAATTGATTAATCATAAGAAAATGGGAATTTTGAATATGAAAGTAGAAGATAAGATTTAAATTGTTGTTAAATAAAATAAAGATAGAACAGGTGGAGATTTATTGGTAAAGCCTAAAAGATGGGAAAAATCAAGTGACTTTTAACAAATAAGAAAGATAAGTATTGAAGAGATGTGAAAGCAAGAAAAGACAGGAAGAGTCGCTTGCTGGCACATGCACAACGTCAAACTACTGCCAACAGGAAACTTGCTTAAGTTAGTTGATTTTCCTTTTAGTTCGAATCTTATCTCGTCAAAAAGTATTATTTTCTTTAAAAGGGGATTCTTGTTAGGGCCCAGGGGGGGCACTGTGTCTACTGGGAAATAACGATATTGTTTGAGTCCGATAGCTGTCATGCTACCATTGATCTGTGCCTTGACCTTCTCACTGGATTGATATCAAAACTAGCACTTGATAATGGTCGACATTTTCTTGGCCCTTTTGTGATGGGGAGTTTATAGCCATATGTTATATTCGGTATTGAAGCCAATGGCATCGGTGAAATGGAAAAGATTTTCGTGTCTACAAATCATGGGATCTACCTAGTGGGGATCTGCCTTGCATGAAACGAATTTGAAAATCTTTGGAACTATAGCTTGTCCTCGAAATACCTGAAGCATGAATGAGGTATGTCTGTTATACTTTGACTATATCATTTTCATGCTTAATGATAAAAATAAAAATAAAAGAAAAGAAAAACAGTGGTTGCTTATTGTGTGAAATTCGATAGTGTTAGTCTCTTTTGGCGTCCTATGTGGTTCCTTTGCAAGAACGATGCCACTATGGGTAATTCCTCTGTCCTACTTTTTGACGCACAGAGCATCTCCTCTTCGTTCTGTCTTGTGTAACCAGTTTCTTTATGACCATCTGGCGTAGACTATATCCAACCAATCGCTCAAGCTTGGTATCTGTTATGTTTCAGTTATGGATGATTCCATTTGTTGAAGGACTCTAATCGGTTTCCTTTCCTTGATTTAGAGTTACTTTAATTGGGTGGTTTTCATTGTGTTGTGTTCATCCTTGGATGTACTTTTGATTTTTCTACCCTTGTTGACTCCTGATGAAAGCTTTCTAAAATTTGTATGCTGCTAAAGTTTGTGATAAATATTTATATATGATTTGAGATATTAATTGTTTAAGATGATATGAGGTTTTGATCCTTGCAACTCAGTCTCTTGTGTTCCTTGCAAACCCCAATGCATGATGTATACACCACTCTCACGCATGAATCTTGTGTGCTCTGCATGCATGGCTTTGGTGCACATCTTACAATGCAACTGTATTCTTCATATTGTTCCTGTTGCATCACTTTCATCTTCCACAAGGTTAAGGTATCTGGTTAAAATGTCGGGAATGGTCATATCTCCCTGAACAATCTCCCTTTTGCTACAATCTAGGTGAGGATTTAGGGGCGGCGTAATAGATTGCATTTCTCTCACATAACTAAGTAAAAGTCTCGAATCTAAAATTACCCGACTGCCTTCATTTGTCAAGCCAGTTTCTTTGTCTTGCACACCCTCTTCCGTTCATTATGCTATGTTAGCAACCTTGCTAGTTCCCTTATTGTAAAATACAGTCAAAATTGTAAGAAAAATTTATTGCGTAAAGTGGTGCAATCTCGAAAAGGAAACGTGAAAACTAAGGGAAAAATCATTAAAGAGTATATCTTTAGTTCTCATACGTAGCTTTTAAGGCCTCTCCTCTTTCTTTTATTTTCTTTAAAAAGTGGTTTAACAATAAAGTTAGAAATGAATATAGAATCTTGCTTTTGTTTTTAAAAATAAAAGGAATATGTTCTTATTTTAGATTTTATTCCTTTTTAATAATTATGGAAATTCGCCTAATTGGATATGACTTGAATAAAGTTAGAAATGAATATAGAATCTTTGTTTTGTTTTAAAAATAAAAGGAATATGTTCTTATTTTATATTTTCTTCCTTTTTAGTAATTATGGAAATTAGTTTAATTGGATAAGACTTGAATTCCTTAAGGATTGCATTCTTAATGTTTATGATTTCTGTATTGTAGCTAAATGGATGAAAATTATCTGTTGTTTGTGGGATTAATGTGTATTTGAAAGGAATGTAAAATAGTGGTCTCAATTAATGAGTATTTTGAATAGGAATCATGTTACAATTTATTGGTTATTTGTTGATTGAATATTGGTTATTATTCACAAGTTGTGCTTTGGGTGGGGTTATGTTTGGAAATATAGTTGGTTTTCTTCTTATAAAGAAAATTAGAGATATCTAGTTAGGAATTGTTGAAACAAAATATAGTTAGCCATGTAGTTTTATAAAATAGATAGGATGGAATGATTAAAAGATTAGTGATTATAGTACCTTATAGTTGGTTAGTGAAATTGATTTGTAAATTGATTGATTAGGGGATCAATGTTTAGAGGGAAATGGTTTATTTATATTTTTGGATCCTTGGAGAGTTTAGTTATATGGTTGCATTTAGTAATATTGTAATGAGTGGTTGTATTGAACTCTTTAATAGTGGAATTGTGTATATTAGAATTGATCGGCATCTTTGGTCATGGTTAAGTATTGTTGTAAACTCTATTTTCCTTCATTTTGGTAGTTTTATAAATTTGCATAAATGAAATAAATTGTTCTTGAATTGAGATTTCTTTCTTAATTATTTCACTTGGATTGTTAGTTAGGGGATAACTTTATGAAATTCCGAGTTTCTAATAAATGAGATTCTTATATGGATAGTTATTTAGAACCTTGAGATTGTAATTGTTTTGTTTGTTGAGTAGGTTGGTTTCTTTTAATAGAGAATGTGAATAGATAAT
Organism: Sequoia sempervirens; assembly: GCA_007258455.2. Taxonomy (NCBI): domain Eukaryota; kingdom Viridiplantae; phylum Streptophyta; class Pinopsida; order Cupressales; family Cupressaceae; genus Sequoia; species Sequoia sempervirens. Next base: position 5,308 of record VDFB02342350.1, read on the forward strand.
TGTTGTCATTGCGATGTTGCTGATTTTATGAAGGTGATTTACATGCCACTGTAAGGGGTTCTCGTGAGGAGAAAATTGAGGTCTCCTGTGGAATGCCTAGTTGGTGGATTTTGGATATTGAGTGATTATTGTTAAATTAAAGGTTGATTTTATTTTGTGAATCCCTTTTGAGGTGACACCATTGTTGATATGTGGATTGTATTTGTGTTTTAGGGTTGATTGATTTTGTGGATGGGGTTTGATGAAACTTTCTTTGTGTGGTTTTTCTGAGTTAATCTCAGGTTTGGGGGAAATTTTATCCTTGTGTTGGAATTATTGGGGAAAAACTCTTGTTGCTTCATTTTACCCTCATTGTGGGTTGTCATACTTTTGGCTTCTAAAGACTGGAGATGATTGATAGTTGATGTTCTCTCTTTATGTGCCCTTGATGTGGCAAGTGTTTTGGTATCATGATTTTGAAAGGGTTGTACAAGAATTGTTGAGACTCTGATTATGTGTTTTTAGTGAGATGGGTAATGCCTCGCATGTTTCTCTATTGTGATCTAATGTTATTTTTATGTAGCACAACCCTTGGGTTTTGGTTTATGTTTGGGTCTCTAAGGAGAGTGGCTCTTCATGGGGGCCGACACCTCAAATAGGAGGAAGAGCACAAGATAACCCACGTAAGAGTAGTGTAACAAGTGAAAAACCTAATAATAGAATTTAGGGGGATGGGTAGAAAAACATGGAAGATAATAATTGGATACCTCGTCTATCCTTTAGGGCTATCACAGACTAATGGAAGACTGAGAATGCCATGGTTGGCAAAGTCGTTACCTTGTCCTCATGAGAGGTTAACGGCTCCGCATGAGTTACCCTATGGGGCCAGCACCTCAAGTAGGAGGAAGGGCCATAATAACCATAGATGAGGGCCAGCACCTCGGGCAGTCTGGATTGAGCCGACGCTTGGAGGAAGGGCCGGGATAACCCATGTAGGACTATGCGATGACACTCTCCCCTAGTACCCCTTGTGATTTGTTGTCTTTACAAGCCTCTGAAAAGTGATTTATTGTTGTTATGTTTTGGATGTTCGAAAGTGGTTTAATGTTATGTTTTGGGTGCAATTTATTGATGTTACGATTTATTGTTGCTTTGTTTTGGTAGTGGTTTATTGTTGTTTTGAAGTGATTTATTGAGGTCATGTTTGGATGTCATATTTCTGGTCGTGGGTTATTGGTGTTGTGATTATCCTTGAGTTTTTTTTTGTCACTCTTGTATGATGTTGAGTCTTGTGGTTTTCTATTGGTTGATCTTGGTTGAGGATTCTTTCTTGTCAGCTCCTTAGCACAGGGGGTGGGTCTTCGGACCCATGTGGTCGGGTGGAATGTTCATGCTAAGCACCCCATTGGGTCCACAGTCGATGATCAAGAGGTGTGGATTGGTGCCAGTTGCAACGATTCCAGAGTTGTATTCATCTTTGAGCCAGTTATGATACTTTGTATTCATCTGTTTAGCTCTATCATTCTTTTTGGATTCTCGTTCATGTTGGATAACACTATTGTATCATTGTTACTGTTGAACATTGTAATGGAAAGTAATGTTATACCTTGTATGGCTTTTGATCCATGGTTGTTGTTGTTCAATACGTTGTATCTATGGAAATGTGTTCCTTGAGTTTATATGATGATGATAGAGAGTTTATCTTTATGAGTTTTAAGTTAATTATGTATATGTTGTCTATATGTACGTAGATGGTTATTTATGATTTATCATGTACATGTTAAATTTGTAAATGATTACTTTGTTATGGATTATATCTTTTGCTTTCATTACTTGTCGTTGTTGTGTGGTATAAGTTTTGTAATGACTCCTCATGTACCCCAAGAGGTGTACATGCAAATGAATTTGTTTAATTGAGTTTCATGACTTAATGTGTATTTCATGTAAGTTATGTTTACTTTTAAAAAAAATGTACAATAATTGTTGTTTTTAATTATCCTCTGGGGTTCGTACGATGGGGTGTTACACATGGGAACTCATTGTGAGTGTTGGGAATCATGATGTCATTATCAACACTACACATAATGAATCCCAAGATATATTAAATATTTAATCCCATAGAAAGATTCACTAAAAGAATGTGACGTCAAGAACTAGTCAATAGAAATAGGGTAAAAGATGAAGCCATCTAATATGATTACAAAGTGATGCTTTTTGATACCCATGATTAACTCCTAAAATTTAGTCACATAATCGACAAATCAAGAAGCTCAACAAGTAATAAAACCAATACTAGCCCTCTAAAATTGGAATTTTAAATTAGTTTATCATTACAATATTTTCAAAAATGATATGCATAACCCTCTCAAATAGACATAAGGCCTGAAACTTTATCATTACTATGTGTTTACAATAGATGATGCATAAAACCTCCTAAAAAGGTAGAAGATGACATTTTATAATCGGTGCAATTTCAAGTCTATTACAAGTCTAAATAAAAGTATCGAATAATATGTTTTAAATACATAGAGTAGACCCCAAAAGAAAATTATATTATATGGAAGAGTCCAAAACCAACATTCTAATGTTTATAAAAACATGAAATTTTAATAGTAAAAAAAAAAATCTATAAGAACACCTTATAAAAATAATAAATGGGTATTATAAAATGAAATGAATTGACATTGATATGATGTGGACACAATACAAACATTAACACAAACAATTTGATGTACTATTCAAATACAACATACAAGTGGCATATAAGAATTTAAGTCTTATTTACCATATCATAAAGGACAAAACATAAATATTCTAACTTAAAATAATTTATTATCCATTGATAATGTGACATATCTAGATTTATATAGGGTGGTCATAAAGTATCGAAGTATCAACAAAAATCTTGAGGTCACTTGATGGCCTCGCGCCCCACTCCATATCCACTCCATATATGCTTGAGCTTAAATATTATGCTTAAGCTTTTACATAGCATTCCAATAAACCCAAAAAGAAGGTTATTAGGTGTGGCATTAATAAAGGTAAATATCATGTTTCATGGAGGTGTATTTAGTTTAACAAGTGACACAATGTACCAAGTTCCTACCACCAAGTGAAGAGATTTTAGCTTATAGGGGCAACAAAAAATATGGTTGAAGATTTGGGAAATGAATGCTTTTACATTAATATAATGCTCTAGCCAATAATTTATTAAGATCATTTAATTTTTCAAATTTTTTAAAATAGAAATGAATAATAGACCTACTTCAACTATAGGATAAAGACAAAAATATTTTAAACAATTCAATTTGATTGGTCAAGCACCTTATTAAAATGAAAATTCAACAAATGTTGTCTATGCGTAGGAGTAAAAGTTATTTACTAAACATAGTTATTTGTTGACATGCAAATGGGTTTGACTAGACATGTAGGACATATTTTATTTTATTATATAGATAAGACATATAAAATATAAATATTAGTACTAAGTTAAAAATTTAAAATTATTTTAAGTTCTTTAGTGCCATATTATTGTGTTCAAATAATAGTAATATTTGTAAATGTTCATGTAGATGTTAATTATATAATTGGTGGATATGGTACAATAGAATAGATTTATTGAGTACAAGGTAGAATAGAATATATTCTTACTGCATATAGCTAAATATTTTAACCTTCTTTATATTCTTAAAATTATATTTAAATACTATTTTAAAATTCAATTCATTCAGATAAATAGTCTAATTATAATTAATTTTATTTACCATGAATTTAGAAAAGAACATATGCCCATGAAAAATAGGCCATAAAAAGTAAAGTGAATAGGAATAAGAGCTTTATAGGTACATTGGAGGTTTAAATATTAATTAATTTTCTTTCAAATATTAATCATCTTACATCATTGAGATGTGGGAGGAAAAATAATTGGTATCAAACCGTTAAAGTGATGCACTAAGGAAGTGAAACGACATAGAAAAGTACCTTGACAAACACAATATGCTGAGGCTAGGGGTATGTAGGAATTCCAATACCTCATAATGTGTTAATGGTGAACAGATGTGAATGAGAATGCTTGTCTATTCTTCATTGTACTGCATATCTTCCAAACATTGAGCGAGTGCATGGATAGTGAGAATGTCAAGAGTGTTATATGTAAACTTGTGAGAATATAGACTTAAGAGAAATTTGTCACTTGATTGATGCATAAGAATATGATGTTTAAATCCTGTGAAGAGCGTTGGTGTAGAGAGAAGTGTATTATTGTTTCAAAGGTAGAGGACACGTGCAGAAGAACAATCAAATATTGGAGAATACCATACAAGTCATTATTGCTTTGTAGAGTATCAAAGAGTGAATGTACAAAAAATTTCATTATTTGGTAAAATAAATGGAGATTTCTATTACTGTATTGTTTAGAAAACCTAACGTGGAAATCCTTCAAAATTAATAGTACATGACATATGCTATGTATGTCATAAACATGAAATAGTAAAAGCTGACAAGCGGGCTAGATATGGATGGGCAAGTTCTTGTTAACTATGAATGCATTCAATGCATTGACTATGGATTGTTTCAAGCTAACTTAGAATCCCTAGCAAACTAACAGTATATGACATATGCTATGTATGTCATAAACATGAAATGATAGAAGCCAAGAAGGAGGTTATATGTGAGAAACTGAATACTTTGGGCAAGGTCTTGTTAATTGTGAATGCATCAAATGCAGTTATCATGCATTGATTGTAACATGAACTTTCCTTTGAGCAAAAATCCAGACATATGAAGTGCATATTGTGAGAAGGATGAGCCAACTTGCATTTTATTGTTAATTTTGTCATATGCTTTTGTGTTTGATATTTATGAATAACATTTTGTTTGTCATCAACTATAGTTGTTTGTTCAAATTGTCCTTGTAATATGAACCATTTTCTAGAATTGGAGGGGAGACAAAGACCTGTGCAGGTGAAAATATACTTTATTCTTGAAGAAGAGACTGTGAGGTCAGAATTTCAAATGTTTTTTCTCTTTTTTTTTTTGCAATGATGTTTGATTCTTTGAATTTCTGTAAAAATTATACCAATTATTTGAATATGTCTAATTTATGCCCATAAGTAAGCTGGAATAATGTTGTAATCAGAGATGTGCACAATTTCAATCATGTGATATACAATCCATATGCAAGGTTTTTTTCATAGTACATTACTCAGATTGTACATTAGCTATTCCCTAGAGTGGTTGTAATTATGAATTTGTTTGAAGAAAATATGCAAAATAGAAATACATGAGTTTTTTTGGCAAATATGAAGGTGTTATAATAGTAAGCAATACTTGTAGTAGAAAGAGGATAAAAGTACTGATTTGAGAAGGGTTCTAGTTAGCTAAGCTTGCAGAATGAATACAGTTTCACTAAAAAAGTCGTGTTCATTGTGCTTGAATTAGAAGCACTTAGTGTTGCTTGAAAGCTTGATTAGGAAAGTGGGGAGATTTTTTTAATGCTTATAAAAATAAGCAAGAAAGTTGTTGGAAACAAGCTTTAGTAGTTAATAAAAAATTTATTGTAAGTGCTAGGATCCTATTTAATAATGGACTAGAAAATTCTGTGAGCCATAACAATTGATTGCATAAAATAGTGAACAAATTTGTTTCAAGCAAATGTTGTTAGTAGGAAGCTTTCATATTTACACATATGTAGCATTTTGACCTGATTCTAAAGAAGCTTTGCTTTACTTTGGAAACTGGACAATGCATTTACTATTGTAGAATGCATTAGCCTAAGTAGAAAGCCTACACAATTTGCATTTAACCTACTTCTTGGCTTCAAATTTTTAATGTTTTTTGGTTACATAGCAAACAAAATGTACTACATCCATTTCCCGATGAGACATATTCAAGTTAATATTGTCTCCCATCTACACGTAATAGCTTTACTATTGTCACCATTGATGCACTTGATCTGCTTGTACAACATGTGGAGGATGTGGAAACATACAAAAACCTTCCTATTTAGGATTGGTCCCTTTGAGTAACAACAAAATATCATGTTTGTGAAGGAACTTTTGGGTGTTGTTGGTTTGCTGAAATTTTTTTGTGCATTCCCTATGTTTTGTTATTAAGTGGATGCTAGTGCTTAGTGATTTACGCATATGAACTAAGTGGGAAAATAGCTCAATCAAAACTCAATCAAGTATGCAGCAAATATGTGTACAAATTACATTTAATGGTTAAATATTTGACAAAATTTATAATGTGTTTCTATTTTTCCTATTCACTTAGAAAAAGAAGAGTAGGAGATCAAATCCATATGATAAGGAAAGAGATAAATGATAAATCAGAGACATGAAAAACACATGCTTAAATTTGGAACTATAGGAAGGTAGAAAAATATTTTAAACTATTGAATTTTATTGGCCAACCAAGTATCTAAAATTGAAATGCAATAATTGAAATAGTAACTTTCCCATTAAAAACATGCACGTTTCATATTTCTGACATATATATAGCATACTTAAAAGCTGTAATATTGGATTTTAAGCTATTTTAAGGGAAAAATGAGAAAATAAAGCATTGCATAACATATAAAGGAAAAACATGTCAACTATAAAATGAGAGTGGCAAGAAGTTTTAATCCATAAAATATGAAATCTAGTCATATAGGCTAAAGAGCTAGGAATATAAGCATAATAGAAAAGAGAAGTGTAGGTTAATGCAATGGCAGGTAGCTTTGCAATTCATTATGTTTCTTTGTCACCTACAATGGAATTATTGTGATTAGTAAGAAAACCATACTTTTATATAATTTTAAATATACTTTGCAAATTGAAGACAAAAAAAGTATTTGTATTAGTATTGTTTTGTACCTTGTTGTAGCATATGATGTTCATTTAGTTAGGGAAATAGCATGTGTTATCGCATTGTTTTGATTGAGGGTGAAATGACCTTTGGTGATGAGGTCCCATAGTGAAAATATAACTGCTGATTTGTCCTTGATGTAGTCTTCATATTTCATGTTTTGAAAAGCGAGCAAGAGTTGTTGGATGGCATTGTTTTGAACCAAACAATGGACTATTTGCTTGTCATTTGTTATGATGATAGTTTGAGGATGAAGTGAGTATATGTAACTCACTTCCTTGCCATATTGGTTGCAATGAGCACTTTCCTATTCGAGCATACCATAAGTGTTGAATTTATAATTGCAAATAAGGTAAAAAGACTCAAATGGATTTAAAAGTGTGTTTGCTGCCCTTAATGTGCCTAGATCTTGAAACATGTGAACATAAATTGTTAAAAGAGGAAGTGTCAAAAATATCATTTGAGAGAGTGACAAGATATTTAAAAGGCCACCATAAATGTTGAATGTATAAAATTAGTTAGGTTTTCCATTGTTCTTTTGTTATTCAATTTGCAAATAAATGTTGATTGGCCCATGTGGAACATGTTCTTTTGATTTTTGGTTTTTAGGATATTCTTGAAAAGAAATGTTGGAGTTTTGTTCCTGTATAGTTGTTCTTTTATTTACAAGTATTCATGTTGATGGGATGGATGTAGTTGCAACTGTGTGGTGATAAAAATGTTAGTTATTCTTGCAAAAGAAATTTAGTTGAGGCCACAATGCTATAGAAAAGGGTTAAAATGGATTAGTGGCTTATGCTATGGAGACATTTGTACCTACACTCTATCTGATTCTGCTATGCCTCCTTTGATATCAATAACAAATTAGCTACCTACTAACTTTGCACAAACAACCAAATCACTTATTGTTCCAATTGGATATTGATTTGTGATTGCTAGTAGCTAGCTTATAGTTGTATCTGTAATGAAGTAGTAGTCTTTAGAAAAGTGAGATGCTTTCAACTATACTTGTTTATGTCAATATCAATATGCAATCATAGTCCCCTCAGTCACAAGTTCTACATGCAATTTGGAAGCCTGATATTGAAACTCCTATTCTTGGAACTATTTTTTGTTGATGTTCTTGCACAAGGTTTTCTTTGATATTCAATGTAATTGTCATTTATGCTTTGAGGTCCATGAGATCCACACACAGTTACATAGTACCTCATTTTTTTTTTGGACATTGTCCAATGTTGCCTTGTAGACAAAAAGGATGTCACCTTTGAATGTGTCGCCAACGTTTTTTCATTTAAGTCTTCAATTGATATCGTCTTTTTGACTTTTGTTCTAGAGGAACGAAGGAAAATGTAAATATTATATCTGGACAATGCATAAATGCATATGATAGGGAAATAGAATAAGTTGTTTACTGTTTTCTCTTGTCTTCTTTGATGTCTTGCATTTTTTATGCTGGTCTTTTTGTTTGTTCTATCATTTTTCTGCAAAGCAATGATATAGTATTAGAGAATGCATTGGAGCATGTATTACTAATATATGGTTGTCTATGTCTATAGTCCATTAAAAAAGGTTCAAAATTCATTTTTCCAAGGTTTGCATCATGGAACAATATAGAATATGCTAACAAATTGGATAATTTGTTAAAGTGCAACTACTTTCTTCCTAATGTCGTTGTCCAAATACATATTTGTATATTCAAGCACTTGGATAGCCATTGAATACAAAACATGTTTTCCCATAAGATGATTTCATTGCTACTTGTTCTTGGGTTCACGGAAAAGCACATCCTATGCAGATATGTACTAGGATCATGCACTTTGTGGAGTCTATACAGGGTTTCAGGGTCTAGTTCAATGTTATATTATTTAATTGCATCTATATCTACTTTTGCAAGGAAAACTACAAAATAATATATTGTTCCATTTTATAGTTAGAGTGATGTATATTGTGATGGAACCTTCAAAATTTCCAAATTTGAAGTGCCCATGTTGAAAAAAGTTGATTTGCACACTCAAAAGTACACTTGAAAAATCTACCCCAATGACCTACTTTGGAGGGTCATAATTCAGAGCCCATTTTCTTTCAAGTCAAATCCCTTGGGGAGTGTACTCATGTGACATATGTGAACATGTAGGTCTGATTTTAGCTTCCCATGATGAGTTTTGATAGGGTTTGGAAAAGCGAAGCTAGAGGGTTTTGGGACTATTTTGTTGTTTGCAAACTCTTGGTCTAGCGAAATGGCCTCCTGTTTCGGTTGATATTTCACAGCTAGATGATCATCATGATGAATGGATTGGTTCCCTACATTCACCTTACATTCATATGCTCCCTAATCTATTTTCAGAGTCTCAGGGTTTGGTTTGATATTTTTACCAAGTCAAAAGCAAATGCAGTTTGCTCTGTTTTTACATATGCATTTTCAAGAATGATTCAAAGTGGTCAAGTTTTACCCCTAATATCTTGTGATGAATGATGATTCAAGGAAAACGCTCTTGCACACATACTCAGTGAAACTAAATGACCTAGTGTGTCTAGTGGTAGTTCCCTAGGAGATGAATTGGCATTTTTTTGAAATGGCAACTTGGTGAGCCCTAATAGGTTTTGAATAGGTACAGTTGCAAAAAAGTCTGAGTGAGCTACTTTGGATGTTAATATCTTGCACCTCAAAATATTTTTTTCTTAGTCGTTTGTTGCACTACATTCTTGGGTTAGATGTCTACATGCTTATATATTTTCATAACTTCAGGGAGTCGTTTTACTAGTTTCTGAGGGAAATTCCAAAGGCCACTTGACCTATTTTAACTATAGTACAAAGTGCTTGAAAATGGATTCTGATGGTTACCCACTTCAAATTTTTTACCTCATATGCATAATCAAACAACCCCAGATCAATTCAAAGTGAATTTTGTTTCAAAATAATTATTTTTAGCTGGGCCACATGGGGACTTGACATGCTTTAACCAATTATGAGGGAGAGTCAAGATATGTGTTGTTTGCAAGGTTACTTAATGCCTTTTTCAAAAATTTTGATAATTTTAAGCCCCAAGAGACTGAGTGCATTGACTAGTTTATTGAAATATATGATTTTGATTTGAGACTTGTGCCTTAAAGATTAAAGCCATCTTGTTTTGCTCAAACTCCTTATTGGATTGGCATAGTTGAAAGTGCTAAGGCCCATTATGACCAGATTGGATAAATTAGTCCCATTGAGGTTGATGACAATGATATATCAATAGTTCCTTTACATCCATCTGAAACAGATAAATCAAGTAAAAATCTCATAGATTTGGATGTTGGTAAAAGAGAATATCTATTGTGTGATGTGCCAAAATTGTGTTGTATTAATCATGGGTTTTGACAATGTGGAAAAACAGATCAAGGATGACCTTGCCAATGTGGATCATGTCCAAAACTATCCATTCCATGAGAGGACTCACAATAAAATAAAATGATGAGATAAGCTTGAAATCTTGTAAAAAAGGAGAAATTTTTACAAAAATCTAGCTCACTCTTCAAAGATTTCAATCTCACTTTAGATCTAGACAATTTACAAGCTTACGACCTTGCAATTGTTAATGCTTATGCAAAATCAATTGATATTGGAAAAGAAAATATTTTATACTTGCTAAGATTGTTCAAGTTTCCTAATTATGAAGAAGCATAGACATACAAAAAAAATGTTTAACATAAAGCCTCAATGAAATATCATCTCAGATGAGTGCTTGGAAATATGTATAAAATGGATTTGTTGAATCATGTAAGACGCCGATTCGCATGTGAATAATACAATTTTACTTTTGTTATATACTTATAGATACTTAGATATATTTTAGGCAATGCATGGTGTGATTTCATGAAAATGTGCTTGTATGTCATTTTGAAATGTTTTAATATCATTGTCATAAAGGTATCAGGCACTTGTAAACGATGAATATGAATTGGAATTTTAATGAAATTGTTGCACAATTAAATCTTATTTTAGTTACCAAATTAATGTGATATATGATTATTGCTTATGATTTTATTGGTAATGTGCAGGAAAGAGAAGGGGTGCCAATACGAGAATAGAGAACCAATGAGAACAAATTGAAAGACACCCTTTTGTGCTTATGTATTTGATTTCATTATTTTAGAGTTGAGGAAATATAGTTACTATGTTTATCCTTTCGGGTTGAAAGGTTATTCAATTGTGTCATGTGAGATGTAAGTTGGGGTTGGAACCCTTGGTCAAGATCAAATTCGTATGGATCCTTTTGTGGGTTTTAAAAAGGGATTATTGAGTCAATTTCCTTGGTTTTTGAACAAGAATAGACCCCTAGGACCTATACCTATGGGTTTGGAACCTTTTTGACATGTGAACTTGTCCTTGGAGTGTGAAAAGACCACTCAAAAGTCCACATTCATGAATGTGACGAATTCAAAAAGTGTTGGGGCTTGGGAAGTGTGACTTGTAACTCTCAACTTCCCACTCCCCAAAAGTTCTTGGAATTGGAACAAAACTCACACATGTGTGAGCACTTGTGGGAAAGAGTGTGGGGTTGGAAGATTCCTATATACCTCAAGAAGATGGAAGATTTGGGCATTGCCCACTTCTCCTCCTGGAGAACTCTAATGGAGATAGTAGAGAATGATCAAGATGGCTTGGTAGAGGAAAGAAGGTTCAAGGAGTTAGCCTCCTCATATAAAGAGATAAGTATTCTCTCCTACTACTATTTTCCTTTTGTTATTGGTGGTAAGGATGTGAAATATGGAATGAATCATGGTGGAGAATGGAAAGTAGAGAACTTAGATACATTAAGTTTGTGCTATGTTAGTTTTATTTCTTTGTAAAATTAAGAGAAGACTCCATTTATCATCATGGAGCTAAACTATTCCTTGCTCGGGGGTATGGCTAGAGCCCATGAGGCTCCATGACACCATTACGGTAGGGTGGAGAGCAAGCCCCATTGGTTTTGTGTGTGTTTTTTTATTTATTGTAATATTAAGAATTGTTACAATATTGTAGGTTAGTATTTTGCTGCAAATAAAAGGATGAAAAGACCAAGCCCTGGTTCCCTATCTAATAGTCATCTCATTTTATGCATTGTTTGTAATAAGAAGAGACCAAAGTAAGTTTTTTATTTTTATGTAATGGAAGGAAGCATATAATCTGTGAGCCTTGCAAAGGCCTTTGAAATATCTTATGTTTTATGTATAGGCTGAACTATTAGAGAAACTTGGAATTTAAGGTAAGAATCTTATTTTTAGTCGCATACATAGTATATAAGAAAAAAATGTTGTTAATGTGAAGTTATCCTCAACCCTTCCTTATAAGATTCCTTTTGTTAAAGGAAGGAGACAATATGATAATGTAATATTCCATAAACTTAAGCAAAATAAAAACCCAGTAACCAAAATTTCCAGTTGTGATAAGATGTTAAATTTATTTCAAATTTTGGAAAGAAAATTAAAATCTACAAGAATGAAATTATAAACCTATTATGTTAGTAAATGAGAATGCATTCCAAAGAAGAATATACAAAGATATACATATTATCCACCTGCGGAATAAAATAGACATTCTTGGGTAGCATATTGTTTGAGTATAAGGAATGTATGCTTGAATAAAGATATATATTTATTTATTTTATATATACAAATACTTATATACCTAAAATATTTATATCGGTGGTAAACACAGCAGGCTGCCCCTGCTTGAATAAGATATTTGCAGATCCCCTTTGTTATAAGAAAATATATATATATATATATATATATATATATATATATATATATATATATATATATATATATATATATATAAATCAGGAAGAGTCAACCCACCCTATAATTTGCGAACTCTTTTATTCTCTTTCATTTCAATGCAAATTGAAGATGATAGGATGTCTCCTAATTCCTATCAATGTCTTCCTCAGGGCTGTTGTTACCCCACTTTGAGCCTAATTTTTTTTACCAACGGGAATGTCACAGTTGGGATTGCTAGGGATAAGGCGCAGTAGCAAGTGAATGGCAAGAAATTTAGAATATATTGTGGTTTCAATGTCTTTGATAGTTTAGAGAGTGTGGACACATCAACCAATTATTATACTTAGTGTGAGTGGCATTGGTCTTTTAGGTATATTGATGGCTGGCAGAGTTTCCCTTTCAAATCATGACTGAATGGTCTGAGTTTTGGACAGGGTCCTCACTGTCGTCAACTGTGTAAACTGTACGTCTACCACTCATTCCAATTTGTCCTATAATTCCCCTCCAATGCCAAGTAGGTAGAGTGTTTCTCAAGGGACAGTGTGTTTAATTTATTCTCTTGACTGCAAAATAGTCATGCAGCAGTTGAATAAGTAGCTGTAAATGCTCAGTTCTAGGATGTCTTTTTGCATAAAAATCAACTGGTAGGGATAGGAGTTTCCTATTGACCACTTTCCTTTAATAGAAGATGCTCTACTTGTAGAAAATTGTCTAGTGGATGAAGGGTCGTATAGATGAATGCATCGATCTAGTAGTTAAAAATCCTGGGTATTGAACACTGTGATAGATTTGTGGTGGTTTAAATGTGAATTGACACCATAGTATCTGAGGTGGCTCTTAACGGTGTACCCTCCTGTACACTTTTTTGCACCTATGTTTAAATGAAGGTTGAAAGTCTTGTACTCGAGATTACTTATTGGCTATGGGAGGCATCACTTTAGATTGCGTGGTTAAGAATAATCAAATAAAAATACTTACATAGCTCGATGATAATACTTTGTAGAAGCTTGCCTTTCAGCATTAAACTATTGACAGTTTTCCTCAACTTTAAATGAGACGAAATACAAGATGAGGCCATATCCGGATAGGTGAGAAGTTTTAAACATCTTTAGCACAATTTAGAACTGAGTCCAAGCTTCCAGCCAAACAAGAAAGTGTCGTCAATGCTAAGGGAGGGATTGTCATTTTTATGGTCTTGTCTGTAGAAATCGCATATATGATTATTTTCACTCAGGCGTTGGGGCAACGAGATCTATTAGTACCATCCATCTACTTCTCCCAAAAACCACAACCAATTGAATTGTCTCTATAGCTGGCATAAGTAACAATATCATTATTTAGTCTCATATTTACCAATGTGATCAGCAATTAAACGAATAAATTACACCAATGTTAAATCTCTATATTTTTCCCCTTCCTTTAGTTCTATTTAATCCCAGGTATCTTCTATAAATTTCTGCAACTATTGCTCAATCTAATGAGATAACCAACATAGTAAAGTGGTTCTCCTGGCAAACTGGGGCTTGGTACCAATAGATTGACAGTATTTTTCTAGCAGCCGACTCCATAACTAATATGAATGAATATGATTCTCCTTCCGTAAAGATAAATATAACTAATGTTATTAATGTGGAACGACCAATAATTCTGAGTTGATAAATATATAGATAGAGAGCAGAATACAATCCATGGTTCTTGATATTTCCTTCTATCATTGTTTTGTATCCGTCTTCAATATCTGAGAAATGTGTGTCTAATTTTATTTTTATTTTCCTATCATTTCTTATGCCAATTTAAGAGGGAATATCACTCCACCCATAAAAGCTTCAACAGTACAATTTTCTTTTCAGATTGGATATCCAATAATAGATTTACTTCCAGAAATTGCAAGACTGTTACAGGTGGCAAGTTTTCAAATGTTTGGGATTTATGCATCCGCCTTCTTTTGATATCATAGTCTATAGCATTATTATTAACATTAATAAAAGATAGCAGTATTGTAGATGTTAATACCAATATTAGTAACATAATTGTTAATTGGTTTTATTATTTTATAACAGTCATAGTATTCAGAGTTATTGTATGAACAAAAAATAATAATAATAATAATAAAGGTACCGTATTTTATGAACTAAAACAGATAATAAAGGTATTTGTATTAAGTGTAATGATAAAGGGAATAAGTCTAATGTTATTATTATTGTTGAGACTTAAGGATATTATTAAATAAAAAAATAAAAAAATAAAATGAATAAATAATGCCATTACAATATGATAACAATATAATTGGGGTTTAATTGTTTGTTTAAAGATAATTATATTACAAATGTTTAGACATGTAATACCCCCATATTTCTGATACTATTTGCTACTATTGGTTTCTCTTATGTGTTAGCATGATACTGATTTGTGTTGGTGATTCATTCACCGACTTGGTGTGTGCGGATGCGTAGTTTAGTTAATTGTTACATGTGACATTATTGGTATGATTTATGATACTCTGGGTGTTGATTGGATTATTGTTTATTCAAATAGTGTTTCATTAATGTTTATATGTCAATATGATGATTCTATGGTGATGTTATTTAATTCAGTATTATTTTATAATGCAATGGTTTAATAATTAGTTATGATGCAGTAGTTTAATATCTTATGATCAATTTGGTTAGAAATGTTAGCTCGTTATTGATGATATAATTGTTAGAATAGATTAGGTGAGAGGACAGTGTAGCATCACTTGTTCACGAGTGCCCTGCTACACTGCAATTCCTTCTCATGATAGGATGTTTGATTATATATATACATGTGCTACTTGACGTTTATTTGGATGCAGGATTGCAGGAATAAGTCGATTCCACCCGCTTCGGCAGGCGAGCAATAAATTAACCCAATGGGTAAAAGTTGAAAAAGGAGTAGGTTTGGAAGTGTCCCCGTCCCAAGTCCGTCGTCTGTTGTGAGTCGTCGTGTTTTGACTGAAGTGTCGTCTTTGTCTTGTATGTAGTTTTATTGTTGAGTATTTATTTTATTATTGGTTAGTGTTTAATTAATTAATCATTTTTCATAAAATAATTAATTAATGTAAATATTATTTGATTTAATTGTGAGTTAGAAAAATATTAAATTTAAATATATTGTAAATTAAAAGGTATTTGATAAATTAAAATTTAAGAAATTAAATTAAATTAATATTGTTGAGAGTCATTAAATATTATTGTTTTATTAATATTAAATTAAGAAATTATGTGAAGATAATATCTAAATTTAAATAAATTATTCTAATTAAAATTTTAGATATGTGTGAGCTTTTTAAAAGCTGGAAAAGGACCAATAAGGAAGGAGGCCTTTTGGAAAAGAAAGCGGAAAAAAAGATTTATTGATTTTATTTGGTGATTTATTATTGGGATGGGAAAAGGATTCACACACAAGTTTTCTGGTTGGAGTTTTGCTCTATAGTTTTTGGATCTAGAAAGGAAAAATAAGAGAGATAGTTTTGAGTGTTTTGGAGGTTTTTCTTTCTGGGTAAAATTATTGTGGATTGGAGAAGAAAGGAGATTCAGAAGAACGTTGGAGGTGGAAGATCGAGAGAAGAGTTGAAGGCAGAAAGTCGAGAGGAGGATTCAGAAGGATTCTTCATCAAACGAAGGGTTTCAGGTTCCTTCCGAGTTCATTATTTCTTTTCTAATTTATTCTTCTGTAATAAACTTGACTGCCATGTTAAAAAAAAAAAAATTAACTTCTCCTTGTGTTTTAAAAAGAGTTTCCTGTGATTGAGATTTGTCTGTTAAAAATATTTGTAATTCGCTGTAGTGAAAACCTTGGTTTAAATTCTTCAAGGAAAATTTTAATCATGAAATTATTGAAAATAAAATTATTTTTGTATTGTGATGAATATCTTTACACGCCTGAATTTATTTTGGATCTTTTGGAAATCAAATTTATTTATTTTATTGTTCAAATCTCTTGTTTATATATATATATAATATATCTCTGTTTGTGTTAATTAAATATATATATATATAAATACCAAAATCAAATATACATATATTATTGTTCTGGTTGAATCATTCTAAGAAAAATATATATTTAAATCTTATGTATTGGTGTAATTTCGTTTATATAAATATTAAATAAAATATATTTAATTCTTTTCTTATTTGTTCATACCCTTTCTGTGCGTTCGTACGGATAAAATTTTAATATAAATTATGGTATGGTTGTGGTTACGGTACGAACTATAAATGTTTAAATAAAAATAATAATTTGGTGTGATTTCGAAATCCACATTGAATTAAATTTATGAACAGAAAAAAAATAAATAAATAAAGAAAAACTATTATTGAAAGGATTTTCGTTTTTTAATTTTCCGTGCCTGTGTGTGCGTGGTCAGAAGTGTGGTTTTTTTTTAAATAAATATAAGTAATTATAAAATAAAATAAAAAAAAAATTATTAAATTTTGCATTGGGGATGTACCCCTGCGTGTGGCTAAGGCCACGGCAGTCAAGGACTGCCGTACCCAGCAGCCCAAGTGGCTGCTGGCACGGCAGCCCTTGGCTGCTGTGCGCAGCCATTGGGGAGGCCGCGACCCCCCTGTTGGGAGGTACGCAGCCTCCTCAATGGAGGCGCACCTCCCAAGTAGAGCCCTTTTATTTTTAAAAAAATTCGTATGTTTAATTTCAATTTGTAAATTTAGTTTAATTTAATATACTTCGAATTTCGATTTCATTCGAAATTAAATTATAATGTATTTTATATGTTATTATTTAAAAAATTGAATTTAGTTTTTAATTAATGTGTATTGTTTTATTCATTTTTAGTTTATTTAAATATATAAATATATATATATATATTATATAATATTTAATATATATTTAATATATATTATTCATTATATATGTATATATATATATATATTTATTTATTTGTAGAGATTTAATTTAAATTTTGTTTAATTATATATATATTTCAAATGTAATTTAATTCGAACTTGTTTTGTATAATAATATGATTCTGTTAGTTTTATTAAATGATTATTTTTATATAGAAGGGGTTAGGTTATTCATTTTAAAACTATAATTTTCTTTAAAACGGAATAGGATATAAATGTTAATCTTATAGAATGTTCCTAAATATAGTTTTTATTTATTTAATTTATTTTGAATATGTATATATATATAAAAAGGAGATTTATGTATATATTGTGAATACGTTTTAATATTTTGTAATATTATAGTTAATTAGGAAATTGGAAATAAATTTATTGTGTTGTGTTGAAAAGAGTGTGCTCGTGTAATTGATTGAGTTATTAGGTGGAATTTATTGTTCATTGTAATTTATTTCCTTTTATGGGTTGGATTAAACGTAATTGTGATTCTTGAAATTATTCGTTAATTCTTCTGTGGCATTTTCTTCTTAGTGCTTTTGTGTCAACCCTAGGTTACCTTTCCTTTCGTAGGAGTTTTATGTTATTGTTAAGAACTTCCAGAGATGGAATGTTTTCCTGTCATGTTCTTTTATTCTCCGTGTCGGGTAATTAGGGTTAAGGGCATTGTAAGTCTTCCAGAGAAGTTCTCTCGAGTGGGTTATTATGTGTAGAGGTTCAGTTTGTGAATCACCTTGGAATGGTATAGAATTGTACTTGATGTGGTACTCGATTTCCACGAACGGGGATTTATGCCTCCTAGGAAGTAGGAGTGGGTAATGAGAATTGTACCTCCTTTGGAAGGAGTGTGTATTTGGATTAGTTTCCTCCAGTGGTTGGAGTGGGTTCCTTGTTTGGTTTTTCTCCTTGGATTGGAGAGTATAGGTTGTTTAGTTACCTATTGTGGTATCATGCCTTGTGTGTTGTCGATAGGAGAGTGGCTCTTTGTGGGGGTCCGCACACAAAGGGGCGCCAGGGTAACCTACCTAGAGTTTAATTAAGTGGTAATCTAAATGAATTAATGGGGGGCTTTCACACTAATAAAGATAAAGGATGTCTCTCTCGTGAAGCAAGTGAATGATAAGGCTCGAGATGAGATGGGACGCATAGTTTTGCGTGAGGGTCCGGCGGCCGGTAGAGGCAAGCCAGGGTAACCCAGGATGGGGGTCCGGTAGCCTAGGAAGGTTGAGCCAGGGTAACTCATGGAAATTTATGCATGACACTCTTCCTATGTCAACAGTTAGCCAGTTTTTGTGCGATGGTCATGATCTTGTTCTCTGGAAGCATTGTAACCTCATGTTAAGTGACTTTGTGACTGTAGTTGTGAAGTAATATTGTGATTTCAGTGGTTATGTGCCTTGTTTTCTCTTTGGTTATTGTTGGATGAGGTCTTTGTTATTATGCCTTGAGTTCATTGTTGTTGTGCCTCTTGGAATGGTTGTCGTGAGTTTTCTAAGTGGTTTTGGATGTTAAGTTGTCTTTGGAGTTAGTCTTTGTGATTGTTAGGCGTACTTGGTCGGGGACCCTTCCTTGTCTACTCTCAGCACGGGGGTGGTAGGGTGGAACGTGCTTCGCACCCCGTTGGGTTTCCCTCTCCTTTTGCAGATGTATCTTTTACTTGCAGGTTTTGGAAGATGTGGATGATCCAGTAATTCTTATGTACCAAATAGTTGTATATACTTCAGTTGTAATGTATTTAATGTATTCATTGTTGTATTGTCTCCCACGTGTGTTGGGATGACCTTGATGTGATTGTATATGTAATTTTGAGATTGTATTATTTTATCATTGGGATGTAATAATTATTCAAGCCATGTATTTATTCAGGATCATTTGTTATAGTTGGTTATGTTGAAACTGTATCTATCGAAAATATGTAATACTTTATATCTTTATAATTCCATGTATTGTCATATGTGCATATGTTATTAATATGGAGATAGTTGATGGATATTTTAAATAATGGAATGGGAATGAATAGTTTTACGTAATAGATTAATTATTATTTATTGTTATCATTGTTATGGGTTAGTGTAGTCATGTCACTTCGTGTACCCCATTGGAACTAGTTGTGCCTCATGATTCATTGTTATGTTATAATGCTTAAGTATGTTATTATATTCTTTTTAAAAAAAAAAATTGTTCCGTTGTTATTAGTTCCTTTGGGGTTCATGGTGGTGACAAGACAATTTGATTTTAACACAATTAATATTTAGATTTGGAGATTTAATTATGGGTTATGTAACAATATTATTATTTCTAAGAATTGGTTAAGTTAATAGTGATAATATTGTGAATAAGTAGCAATTATATTTACATTAAGACAATTCTTAATTGCGCAAAAATATTATTAGATAGAGGGGGATAGATGAAGTTACTAATGTTACTCATATTTAATCTTGGATAAAATAGTGATCAATTTAATTGATTAAATAGAAATAGTAAATTGAATAATATGTTTGTTTGTTATAAAGATTAAATAATATACTTAGTATTAGGTTCCAATTGTCCAATAAAGAATGACACTACTAATTGATAATTACTAGTATTTTTCTAAAGTATGGAGTAAATAGTACTACTATTAATATTTAGAAAGTGGGTTAAAAAAAAAAGTAATAATAGTGTTGCCATTAAAGGTTAATCGATGATTTATTATGCATAATTTTGTTAAGGAAACATAGATGAACTAATTAAATTAAATATATAAAATCAGGGGGGTATTACTATTTGAGTAAGCATTATTATTAACATGGGAAAAATAATATCAGTAACAAATGGAAACACTAAAGTGGTGTAGCAATACCATACCAATAACATGATTGTTATTACTATAAAAATTGTTGGGGTGCATCCTATAGGAAAATATTAATGATAATAAATAAACAATGAATGGATGTTTCAAAATCATACTAATTAAGGATACGATTATTATCGAGGATTACCTATGTAATTAAATGATTTGTTATTTTCTAACTAAAATCAAGAGCTTAGTTAAAGCTGTCATATTAGTAGGACATATAGAAATTATTTAATATTTAAATTTGAGATTTAGTAGATTGATCAAACAAGGGTAGCAAAAAATTTTAGATGTGAGTTTAGTTAAAAGGGGGGTTTAATATAAAAGTTACATGAAGATATCTCCATAAAACAATTTATACAGGTGATATTTGAGTATTGTGGTATTCTAAATCCTTAACCATTAACTCACACAATTGACAAGTTAATTATATTAGGTTAAACTAATCTCTACTTAAATTAATTCGACCAAGTCAAATTAATATACCCTATTAGTCAAATGCGATGACAAGATTTAAACTTAATGATAATATTATTGGAAGGAACACTTGTAATCATGTTATTTCATCTTGACAATTACAGTGTCAATGATTATATATGCTTGTAAAAAAAAAATTAGTTTTTTTTTTTTGGCAAGAAAATTATGGGCATGACACTTGGTATCAGAGCCCTAGGTTGTAACACTAGGGAACTTTGGGATTAAATTTAGAATTAAGTAGTGTGAGTGTGTGGATAAATGGGCAAACCACTTCATGTGATAGTCAGAATAAAATGTTTGCAAGGGAAATTCTAAGGTACTTAAATGGTGCAATAAACAAGAACTTAGTGATAATTATCCAACCCAACTAGTTTGTAAAATACTAAAGGATCAAGAATTGACCATTATAAATGGGTCAACGAAGTATTTATTGAAGAAACCCCAATCTAAACTCGATCTGTCATTTTAAGTAAATAAGGTGAATGACCTGAGTTACATATTGGACCGTTTAGCAAAGGTTATAGCATTAATTAGTCTCTTTAACATTAAATTTCCTTGAACCTTAGAAAGATAAAATGGAGCTTCTCAAGCATAGCTTTTTCAAATACATGAATAAGTAATTACGATGTGTATTATTAGGGGAACACTACCTTTGTTGACTTCTTAGGACCATAATTCTTAAATATAGTAATGTCATATCTTCTCAAAATTTGGGGTGTTTAGGAAGCAACATATTTTCTTATACAAATTGTGGTATGAATTGAGGAGGGAACATCATAACTACATATGGAAACATGTAACTAGTCAAGAGAAAATAATTATATGACCATAAAAGGAGTAATACGTTAAGGGTTGTAATTAAATGATCCTAAAGTTCTAAACCCCTAAATTGATTAAATCAAAATGATAACAAGAGTGAAAACAATAGAAAATCTCTTAACCTTGTATTGAGTACAATTTGAGCACTCCATACATTTTAGATTTAAAATACTATCAAAGATCATAATTAAACTTTAAAGGTGTAAATGGATGGACCTAAGTCTAAGGGATTTCTCATAATTTGGGTATGGATTTGAGAAACCCATGAAACACTACTTGATATGCCTAAGACACAAATAGCCTGGCCTTTCCTATTACTCTAGATCTTAATTTACACATAAGGACTTAATTTGTGTTCTTGTGAAGCAACCAACGATTCACCTTATACTTGGTAGGTAAAAATAAAAATAAAAAAAATTGATAACATCAACTAATGATCAAGCCTTGTTTTGTATTGTAAGTTCAACTTGGAGGAGTGGTAAAAATTGAATTCTACCTTGAATTAAAATAATGAAACTTTAGAACTAATTAAGCACTTTCGCAAGTAAATGGTGACCTAGTTCACTTAATATAACTATAACAACTATCAAACTATTATGTTCTATTGTTTAGAGATTAAATAGTAAATGAAATAATAGGGTTTCTATGATTTAAGTCAAACGTGAAGACAATAGAAGGGTGCAATTAAGATAAGATTGTTGAGGACCAATAAATATGGTGTTGAAACTATCCCCTTGTAGTAAGTAAACATTAAAAAGATTTGTGACTTGAGACCTTGTCAAATGTGAAATTGGAGTTAAAACATTATCTTGAACTCGTGTTATTACTACTTCCTTAGGAGATTTGTTGCTTCCCAAATAAGATAGGATGCATGCCATGCATATGAAGTAATAACACACTCAACTACATGTTGAACTTGAAGGTTGTGTGCACGTCATCAGGATTGAATAATCAATTGTATGAAGTTATAAATTAAGTAATGAATTAGGTGTGGTTCACGGTGTATTATGTGATGGGAAAGTTAAAATATATAGATAAGAGACACTAAAGTAGACTTGTAAAACCTCTAATTAATGTTGTGAATTCTATACCATTGACTATGTTTACTCTTTGATGGAAGAACATTTGCACCCAAATGTAAGCCAAAAAAAAAACCTCAAAGTAGATAAAACTTTTAAGACTTTTACTCGTTATGAGGTTAGATAGAACTGTGATTGTAAAAATGATGGTTATAACATGTGATTAAATGGTTCAACCCCGGATAGAAAAAAAAATGCAAGCCTTGAAAGGGATATTAATGACTAGTAAGAATCACTATTTTATGAATTATCATGTGTTTTATGCACTAAGTGTGCCTTCTTTTCTCATACTGTAATGTTTCAAATGAAAATGGTTGACTCTACCCCTTATTAAGTAGGAAGTTGGTTTTTTTTTTTAGCATGTTGAGAAAATATCATGGAATTACCCATATTGATATGTTAGTGAACATAACAAATATAGTTGAATAAAAGGGGAAGAGTGGTATCGATATATATAAAAAAAATAAAAATAAAAAATTGATCATAAATGTGTTGTTAGTAAGATATGAAGCGTGATGCACCATGTATTGCTAATTGTAGGAAAATTGAGTATTACCTAAATTACAATTGTGAATTATATGGAAATTTATTTTACAAGTATGCAATGGATAGATGTTAACAAAGTGAACATTGTGTAAAGAAAATAAAGTGTGTATGGTGTATCAACATTTGTGTTAATAATGTGACGAACCATGCATTGTTAAGTTCTAGGAAATGGGGTGATATACCTAAGCTATAGTTGCATATCTTCTAGTGATTTCTTGTACTTATGCAAAGTGAGCTAAGATATTTCCAAAATTGAAACAAAAAGTGAATATTGATTATGCAAAATAGAATGTGTAAGTGCACTACTCTTGTTCTATGATGAATTCTGTAAAGCGTGTTGTGTTAGGTCATGTAAAGTGAAACCAGTAAATGTATTGTGCCTCGAGTATAGGATACGAGGTATCTGACTTGGGATAAGGGTGAGGGAGGTCAAGTATGATTCCTTATGAGTACCCTTTGTGATGGACCTTATGTAAGCTAGCTAGTTGTGGGTTTATGTAAACGTGTTAAATGAGTGGATGTGTATGTATTAAATGAAATGTGATGTATTCCCTTGTGTTAGTCCTATTTGTATGGTAAATGTGTACCCCTAGCGTTTGGTTCCCCCCTTATGGGAGTGCGATGCTAGCTAGTGTAAATAGGGGTTGAGAGGCACATGTTCTCCCATTGGGAAATTACAAGCTCAGGGCGTTGTCCCTAGTCCTGACAAAGGATCTATGTTGAGTCATTGTAATCCTCCCATGGATGTTGACCAAAGCCTACTCCCCCACATATGAGAGCCACACTTGTTGGTTCATAGTGCAAACCTATTCCTTGATGTTATAACCCATGGGTAAAGGATGGAATTTTATGGACCACCAGTTACTTATAATTATGTGGTTGGGGACCACTAGAGATTTATATTTGTGGTCAGGGACCACTAGTGATTCATTTTTATGTGGTCAGGGACCACCAATTACTTATATTTATGTGGTTAGGGACCACCAATGATGTAGATTTATGTGGTCAGGGACCACCAGTTAGTCATATTTATGTGGTCAGGGACCACCAGTTATTGCATGCTATTATACTTATGTGGTTAGAGAACCACCACTCCCCTCCTCCCCTTAGGTGGCTTTACTAAAGTCACGTGGTGCTCGTTATGCAAAAATTTTATTGCTAATTTCTTAAGTGATGTTTCGTCTTATTATATGCCAGTAATGTTAAATTTTATACTTCTTTTACTGGGGCTATTTAGCCATTTGATGGTTGTCATAGTCCATTGCCTCAAGGACTTATTTAATTTCTATTTTTGAATTAAGTTGGAATGTTTGAATGCAACTGCAACTAATCTTTATTTAGTGTTTCTCTTGAATTTATAATTTTCTATTTATTGAAGCATAGGTTTATGATTTTATGTTTCTTGGTTTTGAGGCTTCTCATTGTTTGCTAAATGCTGGCAAGTGTGGTGTAATGTGATATCTATAAAAACTGCCATATCTCAGGTATGTTCTTGGCAGGTCGTATGGGGGAGTAGATGCGTTGGGGAATTATAAATTACTTGAAAGGGGTTGTGAATGGGACTGGTATGGGACAGTCATTAATCCATTCTTCCCCTAGTTCTATGATTATTCATTTTGTAACTTCCTCTTGGAGGCTAACCCCCTTACACAAACAAGCGAAGGTACCTAGGAGATGTATGGAAGGGTCCTTAGAGAAGGGCCTTGAGACCATCTTTCCTGATGGCTATGGTATCCAAGAATCTCCATCCTTCTAAATCCCATTGAGCCTTGTGATGTGAGCTATGTTTAATTGTTGTGATGTATGGGTGTATTTATAAATAAATGACAGGTGAAAGTACTTGACTATTATGTGAGAAAGAAAGTGACAGATAAAATTGAGACTACTATTCTTGAGACATGAATTGAAATGAGAATGAAAGTATTTTCTAACATCAAGAGTGATGTTTATGATGTAAAATAAAACCTTGAAGAGTGTCCAAGGATGTTAAAGTGTTTGGATATGTATTGGTGCAATTGCTAAAAAAAAAAAAAAGGGTTAACTACATGGATGGCTACTAACATTTGTTATACTATGAATATATCAAATAAATATTCTATGGGGAGAAATTTTGCTCTAAGTATTTAGATATTTGATTCATGGAAGGGATGTCTTTAATGTGCACTTATAGATGAATGTTTTGATTGTCACATCAAGAAATAAAAATAATTAACATTTTTAATATATATTTATGTGCATTGTTATATGAGGATTATGTTTTCAAACCTTAACGACTTCCAGGAGGAAGTCTAAGCTAAGGGGAGGGGGATGTAAGACGCCGATTTGCATGTGAATAATACAATTTTAATTTTGTTATATACTTATAGATACTTAGATATATTTTAGGCAATGCATGGTGTGATTTCATGAAAATGTGCTTGTATGTCATTTTGAAATGTTTTAATATCATTGTCATGAAGGTATCAGGCACTTGTAAATGATGAATATGAATTGGAATTTTAATTAAAATGTTGCACAATTAAATCTTATTTTAGTTACCAAATTAATGTGATATATGATTGTTGCTTATGATTTTATTGGTAATGTGCAGGAAAGAGAAGGGGTGCCAATACGAGAACAGAGAACCAATGAGAACAAATTGAAAGACACCCTTTTGTGCTTATGTATTTGATTTCCTTATTTTAGAGTTGAGGAAATATAGTTACTATGTTTATCCTTTTGGGTTGAAAGGTTATTAAATTGTGTCATGTGAGATGTAAGTTGGGGTTGGAACCCTTGGTAAGGATCAAATTCGTATGGATCCTTTTGTGGGTTTTAAAAAGGGATTATTGAGTCAATTTCCTTGGTTTTTGAACAAGAATAGACCCCTGGGACCTATACCTATGGGTTTGGAACATTTTTGAAATGTGAACTTGTCCTCGGAGTGTGAAAAGACCCTTGAAAAGTCCACATTCATGAATGTGACGAATTCAAAAAGTGTTGGGGCTTGGGAAGTGTGACTTGTAACTCTCAACTTCCCACTCCCCAAAAGTTCTTGGAATTGGAACAAGACTCACACATGTGTGAGCACTTGTGGGAAAGAGTGTAGGGTTGGAAGATTCCTATATACCTCAAGAAGATGGAAGATATGGGCATTGCCCACTTCTCCTCCTGGAGAACTCTAATGGAGATAGTAGAGAATGATCAAGATGGCTTGGTAGAGGAAAGAAGGTTCAAGGAGTTAGCCTCCTCATATAAAGAGAAGTATTCTCTCCTACTACTATTTCCGTTTTGTTATTGGTGGTAAGGATGTGAAATATGGAATGAATCATGGTGGAGAATGGAAAGTAGAGAACTTAGATACATTAAGTTTGTGCTATGTTAGTTTTATTTCTTTGTAAATTTAAGAGAAGACTCCATTTATCATCATGGAGCTAAACTATTCCTTGCTCGAGGGTATGGCTAGAACCCACGAGGCTCCATGACGCCATTACAGTAGGGTGGAGAGCAAGCCCCATTGGTTTTGTGTGTGTGTTTTTTTTTTTATTGTAATATTAAGAATTGTTACAATATTGTAGGTTAGTATTTTGCTGCAAATAAAAGGATGAAAAGACCAAGCCCTGGTTCCCTATCTAATAGTCATCTCATTTTGTGCATTGTTTGTAATAAGAAGAGACCGAAGTAAGTTTTGTATTTTTATGTAATGGAAGGAAGAATATAATCTGTGAGCCTTGCAAAGGCCTTTGAAATATCTTATGTTTTATGTATAGGCTGAACTGTTAGAGAAACTTGGAATTTAAGGTAAGAATCTTATTTTTAGTCACATACATAGTATATAAGAACAAAATGTTGTTAATGTGAAGTTATCCTCAACCCTTCCTTATAAGATGCCTTTTGTTAAAGGAAGGAGACAATATGATAATGTAATATTCCATAAACTTAAGCAAAATAAAAACCCAGTAACCAAAATTTCCAGTTGTGATAAGATGTTAAATTTATTTCAAATTTTGGAAAGAAAAGTCAAATCTACAGGAATGAAATTATAAACCTATTATGTTAGTAAATGAGAATGCATTCCAAAGAAGAATATACAGAGACATACATATTATCCACCTGCGGAATAAAATAGACATTCTTGGGTAGCATATTGTTTGAGTATAAGCAATGTATGCTTGAATAAAGATATATATATTTATTTATTTTATATATACAAATACTTATATACCTAAAATATTTATATCGGTGGTAAACACAGCAGGCCGCCCCTACTTGAATAAGATATTTGCAGATCCCCTTTGTTATAAGAATATATATATATATATATATATATATATATATATATATATATATAAAAATCAGGAAGAGTCAACCCACACTATAATTTGCGAACTCTTTTATTCTCTTTCATTTCAATGCAAATTGAAGATGATAGGATGGCTCCTAATTCCTATCAATGTCTTCCTCAGGGCTGTTGTTGCCCCACTTTGAGCCTAATTTTTTTTACCAACTGGAATGTCACAGTTGGGATTGCTAGGGATAAGGCGCAGTAGCAAGTGAATGGCAAGAAATTTAGAATATATTGTGGTTTCACTGTCTTTGATAGTTTAGAGAGTGTGGACACATCGACCAATTATTATATTTAGTGTGAGTGGCATTGGTCTTTTAGGTATATTGATGGCTGGCAGAGTTTCCCTTTCAAATCATGACTGAATGGTCTGAGTTTTGGACAGGGTCCTCATTGTCGTCGGCTGTGTAAACTGTACGTCTACCACTCATTCCAATTTGTCCTATAATTCCCGTCCAATGCCAAGTAGGTAGAGTGTTTCTCAAGGGACAGTGTGTTTAATTTATTCTCTTGACTGCAAAATAGTCATGCAGCAGTTGAATAAGTAGCTGTAAATGCTCAGTTCTAGGATGTCTTTTTGCATAAAAATCAACTGGTAGGGATAGGAGTTTCCTATTGACCACTTTCCTTTAATAGAAGATGCTCTACTTGTAGAAAATTGTCTAGTGGATGAAGGGTCGTATAGATGAATGCATCGATCTAGTAGTTAAAAATGTTGGGTATTGAACACTGTGATAGATTTGTGGTGGTTTAAATGTGAATTGACACCATAGTATCTGAGGTGGCTCTGAACGGTGTACCCTCCTGTACACTTTTTTGCACCCATGTTTAAATGAAGGTTGAAATTCTTGTACTCGAGATTACTTATTGGCTATGGGAGGCATCACTTTAGATTGCATGGTTAAGAATAATCAAATAAAAATACTTACATAGCTCGATGATAATAATTTGTAGAAGCTTGCCTTTCAGCATTAAACTATTGACAGTTTTCCTCAACTTTAAATGAGATGACATACAAGATGAGGCCATATCCGGATAGGTGAGAATTCTTAAATGTCTTTAGCACAATTTAGAACTGAGTCCAAGTTTCCAGCCAGGCAAGAAAGTGTCGTCAATGCTAAGGGAGGGATTGTCATTTTTATGGTCTTGTCTGTAGAAATTGCATATATGATTATTTTCACTCAGGCGTTGGGGCAACGAGATCTATTAGTACCATCCATCTACTTCTCCCAAAAACCACAACCAATTGAATTGTCTCTATAGCTGGCATAAGTAACAATATCATTATTTAGTCTCATATTTACCAATGTGATCAGGAATTAAATGAATAAATTACACCAATGTTAAATCTCTATATTTTTCCCCTTCCTTACTTTAGTTCTATTTAATCCCAGGTATCTTCTAGAAATTTCTGCAACTATTTCTCAATCTAATGAGATAACCAACATAGTAAAGTGGTTCTCCTGGCAAACTGGGGCTTGGTACCAATAGATTGACAGTATTTTTCTAGCTGCCGACTCCATAACTAATATGAATGAATATGATTCTCCTTCCGTAAAGATAAATATAACTAATGTTATTAATGTGGAACGACCAATAATTCTGTGTTGATAAATATATAGATAGAGAGCAGAATACAGTCCATGGTTCTTGATATTTCCTTCTATCATTGTTTTGTATCCATCTTCAATATCTGAGAAATGTGTGTCCACCAATTTTATTTTTATTTTCCTATCATTTCTTATGCCAATTTAAGAGGGAATGTCACTCCACCCATAAAAGCTTCAATGGTACAGTTTTCTTTTCAGATTGGATATCCAATAATAGATTTACTTCCAGAAATTGCAAGACTGTTATAGGTGGCAAGTTTTCAAATGTTTGGGATTTATGTATTCGCCTTCTTTTGATATCATAGTCTATAGCATTATTATTAACATTAACAAAAGATAGCAGTATTGTAGATGTTAATACCAATATTAGTAACATAATTGTTAATTGGTTTTATTATTTTATAACAGTCATAGTATTTAGAGTTATTGTATGAACAAAAAATAAGAATAATAATAAAGGTACCGTATTTTATGAACTAAAACAGATAATAAAGGTATTTGTATTAAGTGTAATGATAAAGCGAATAAGTCTAATTTTATTATTATTGTTGAGACTTAAGCATATTATTAAATAAATAAATAAATAAATAAAATGAATAAATAATGCTATTACAATATGATAACAATATAATTGGGGTTTAATTGTTTGTTTAAAGATAATTATATTACAAATGTTTAGACAATTTGATTTTAACACAATTAATATTTAGATTTGGAGATTTAATTATGGGTTATGTAACAATATTATTATTTCTAAGAATTGGTTAAGTTAATAGTGATAATATTGTGAATAAGTAGCAATTATATTTACATTAAGACAATTCTTAATTGCGCAAAAATATTATTAGATAGAGGGGGATAGATGAAGTTACTAATGTTACTCATATTTAATCTTGGATAAAATAGTGATCAATTTAATTGATTAAATAGAAATAGTAAATTGAATAATATGTTTGTTTGTTATAAAGATTAAATAATATACTTAGTATTAGGTTCCAATTGTCCAATAAAGAATGACACTACTAATTGATAATTACTAGTATTGTTCTAAAGTATGGAGTAAATAGTACTACTATTAATATTTAGAAAGTGGGTTAAAAAAAAAGTAATAATAGTGTTGCCATTAAAGGTTAATCGATGATTTATTATGCATAATTTTGTTAAGGAAACATAGATGAACTAATTAAATTAAATATATAAAATCAGGGGGGTATTACTATTTGAGTAAGCATTATTATTAACATGGGAAAAATAATATCAGTAACAAATGGAAACACTAAAGTGGTGTAGCAATACCATACCAATAACATGATTGTTATTACTATAAAAATTGTTGGAGTGCATCCTATAGGAAAATATTAATGATAATAAATAAACAATGAACGGATGGTTCAAAATCATACTAATTAAGGATACGATTATTATCGAGGATTACCTATGTAATTAAATGATTTGTTATTTTCTAACTAAAATCAAGAGCTTAGTTAAAGCTGTCATATTAGTAGAAGGACATATAGAAATTATTTAATATTTAAATTCGAGATTTAGTAGATTGATCAAACAAGGGTAGCAAAACATTTTAGATGTGAGTTTGGTTAAAAGGGGGGTTTAATTTAAAAGTTATGTGAAGATATCTCCATAAAACAATTTATACAGGTGATATTTGAGTATTGTGGTATTCTAAATGCTTAACCGCTAACTCACACAATTGACAAGTTAATTATATTAGGTTAAACTAATCTCTACTTAAATTAATTTGACCAAGTCAAATTAATATACCCTATTATTCCAATGCGATGACAAGATTTAAACTTAATGATAATATTATTGGAAGGAACACTTGTAATCATGTTATTTCATCTTGACAATTACAGTGTCAATGATTATATATGCTTGAAAAAAAAAAAAATTAGTTATTTTTTTTTTGGCAAGAAAATTATGGGCATGACAAATCAGCTCTAGAAACTTCCAAGCAAATTTGTTTGGTAGTTGTAATGCCGAATTCTACATTTTTTTATTGTACTCCCCTGTGTTTGAATGAATGGTTCAAGGAACATTGGCCTAAATCAAATGTGCGGTGTTTCCTATTTCAACTCCATCAAGTAAGGGAGCCATTGAAGCAGCACCAAGTCTAATATGGAGAATTATTTTGTTGACTCTTTACTTGGGAATTCGAATCACTTGGAAGCTTTTCTTAATGAGGGAAGGGA
Organism: Sequoia sempervirens; assembly: GCA_007258455.2. Classification (NCBI taxonomy): domain Eukaryota; kingdom Viridiplantae; phylum Streptophyta; class Pinopsida; order Cupressales; family Cupressaceae; genus Sequoia; species Sequoia sempervirens. Next base: position 36,662 of record VDFB02342350.1, read on the forward strand.
TCCAATGTACGAGGTTTTCTATATCGAGGGTATATGAATGACAATGAAAATATAAGGAGTATTCCCCACCCTCAGATGTACTCACCTCATACCTAAATTCAATTGAATTAAGCTTGAGCATGTTGTGAAAAGGAGTAGGTTCAACGAATTGTGAAGTGCATTATAGAATTCTTGGTGCAAGTCTTGGAGATCTTTCTGCTGCAAAGGGCTGCAACCATGCCTACTATAATGGAGGCCAACTTGGAATTATAAATGAAATTTTAACATGGCTACAAGTTGCTGTAGGAAACATCTTTGAATGCAATTCCTATATGTGTATGTTGATCTAGCACATGTACACTTTTCCTAAAGGACAATTTCATTTGTAGTGATTATATATCAAAGGTATTTGAAGGTTCTCCTCTGGCACTGAATCTTGATTCCTATTTGTTCTAGCTTAAGCATGCATGATCAATAGTGCAACGATGACTTGAATATATGATAACATCATTGGAGTAATACATTTGGTGCCCTCAAATTACATGTTGAGCTAAGCTGTTGGTGTAGTGATGCAGGGGTTTTCATTTCAATGCTTCAAAGGGGGTAGGAATGCATCATTCTTAGGGTTTTCCAACCAATGACAGTTTTAATAAATTCATTTTGTGTTCATTTCAGCTATTGGCTAGGGCAGGCCTACATGTGTAGGGTTTTGATGAAAATAAGATATAGTTTTAGGTTGACTACTATAAACAACTGCTTGTGATGCCATGGTTGATGAGCACAAAAAAATAGAGAATTAGTTAGGGAAAACCTGATCGACGAATGACAGAAGAAATGGAGGCAACGTGGATGATTTTTCACCTTAGCCCACTAGCGCACGAGAGGAAGGGATGATGCCAGCATGAGCCTGCAGGGAAGTTGGGAGGTGAAGACTTGCCCACTAGTGTACAAATTTTTTTATTGTTGTCATCAAAAACGACGAGAGAGCAGGCATTGGAAGGAAGACCATGATGGGCACAAGTAAATATTTTAAAGTTTTTTTTTAACTTTTAAAATGTTGCCTGATAAAGTGATTAAGTGTTTTCACTTAATAAAGGTAAAATTTTAATTTAAAGTGCAATGACATGGGTAAATGATTTTGAAAGCTCGATTAAGCATAATTAAATTATTCACTTTATGAAATAGGGGTTTTTCTCGCTTGGAGTAATTTTTTTACAGAACAAAGCATTTTTGGCTACTGGGTAAAAATGGAGTGGGGAATGAGGTTTTCTCACAAGAAAATAATATGTGTAGTACAAGTGAAGTGTTTTTTTCATGATGAAGCTGCTATTTTTTCACTATAGGGGTAATAAAAGGAGAAGACAAGACTCTCACAAACATTTTTTATTTCACAAACAAATATTTTCAATAGAAAGGGCATAATGAAGAAAGCTATCATGAAGGGAATATTTTTCTGTTAGAGGGCAAGTGAATGCAAGATGCATGAACCTAGGTTCAGGTTGAAGGTTCTTCAGGAAGCAAAGGTAGTCAGAGATCAACATAGAAGAATGAATCTAGGTGTCAACTATAGATGTAGTTTTAGGTTTTCTCCTTCTTCTATATCTTCTTCCTTCTTCTCATTTGTACAGGGTTTTGAACTTTTAGTTTAGGGGAAGGAAACATATAATGCTCAGTTGGGAATTGGGGCTTTACTTACAGTAAATGAATGTACAAAATTTTATGACAGTTTTAATTAGTTTGAGAAAATCAATGAAAATATTGCAGAAGTTATCTCCATTTTATGTTCTCAAATTGCATATGGATTAAATATACCAAGGATATGTTGATTTGTCATTTCAATCTCTTTGTAGTTGTGTGATTTGTGTATGGGTTTCTTCAAGTTAAGAATTAAATTTTGTATGCAAATTATTGTGGGTTTGAGGGAATGAAATGGATCTTTAAGTATTATTATGTGGTATTATGAAAGGTTACATCAATGTAAAACATTAATTCTTAAAGGGCCACTAATTTGAAATAAGTTATTTAAATTTTCATTCTTGATCTTAGATTTGAATAAATACCTTTGGATTATTCACTAATCTACAATATTACTCATATCGTTTTCAGAAACAATGTAAATCATATTGAATCTTTGTTACTTTGGTCCTTTTTCTTTGTTGTTTAAGTTATTTTAGTTCCTCGTATCTTCATGGTATTGGAAAGAGTATAGAGGCTAAATTTGAGAGAATTTTACATAGTAACCCTCTATGTGTTTAAGATGAAGTTATCTAAATTATGTGTTCTTAGCAATGTTTAAATGCAAATGGGATTATGCTTGAACCTCGTAGGATATAAAATTCCCATCACTCATATATTTGAGAACTATCCACTCTCATAGGTCTGTTATGTGTTTCTTGGCATAAGTTTATCATACATTCATTCCTATAATTAGGAACACCCTCCTAAGTTCCCGTGGAGCTCAAAGTGCAGAAAGCTTTCATATCCTTGTTTGTTAGCTTTTCTTGTCTTCAATCCACTGATAGTGCAAATTCCTTGTCCTAAATATTCAATCCCCTAGTTTAGGAACTTTGTTTCTCCTTAGGATTGGAGGTTGAAAGAAAAATTTAACCAACATATTGGTGACTCTACTAGGGACTTACTTGAGGAAACCCTGATAGAAGATCATCTAGCCTTAAGAGTCATTAAAGTTTCAAAACAGTTTGTAAGCAGAGATTTGACAATTGTGGAATCCTATTTTCCCATTCGAGTCACCAAAAAATTGGTGAAACCACTAGGGAATTAGTTGAAAAGAGTCAATCAATTTTATGATCTATAGTTTTGGGTCAGATGATCCAAGGACCTACATACTTGAAGGAGATTAGTGCAAAATTTCTGGTGTATTCTTGAAGTATGGTGCTCTGCTAGTGGAGAGAACTTAGAAATACTTAGATCTTGGAAGAAGCTCTCTGCTGCTTGAAGATCTTTTCCTCTTTCAAAGAGGTGGTGACTCTACATAATTTTATACATCATTTTAGAAGAGTTGGTTGCAACAGTTCTCAGGTATTTGTTTTGTTACATAATATTGCTATATGAAGGTTTTCAACAAAAAGTTCTAGCTAATACTGTCCCTTATTTAGTATTTTAAGATACTTGTAGAAAGGGAAATGAGAGTAGGATATTCTGAAAGGGATATTGAGAAGAAACTAGTTGTAGAGGGAATACATTTTATTTGCAATATGCATTGTTGTCCTAGTTCTCCCTCTACAAGCTGTAATATCATGCCTAGAACATAGTCATGTCCTCAAAGGAAGGTGTTCACTAGTGAGAGATACGACCCTTTGGATTTTAGTAAAATCTAGGGTTACCCACATTCTATCCGAAGAAGAATTAATGAATGTTTTCCTATGTTTAGAAGATGTTTTGAAGAAACAACATTAAGACATGTACAAGGTTTCATTGATGTAATTGAAGATTGTCAAATAGTAGAAGAGGATGTTGTCATGATTTTTATTTGTAAGAACTTTATAAAATAATGTTGAATATTGGTTTTCTAGTTTACCAATGCACTCCATATATTCATGGAAAAAGCTTGAGAAAATTTTCATGGATGAGTTTGGTGAAATGAAAGATGACTACTTGTTTGAAGAAAGAAATCTGCATACCCAAGAATAATATGAAGAGAAATCTGAAAATGAGGTTGAATTTGTCACCTATTGATGCATTTTGTGATATAGAAAGGTTTGAGGATGAATCCATCTATGATTTTCATGATAAATTCATGAAATTTCTTCTTGCTATACTAGAATCGGAAAGACCTGATGAGTTATTTTGCATTGATAATTTGTTTTATGATAATTGTGATTCAAGTTTGAGCACCATGCTAGCTCACTTGAAGCCACCTAATCTTAAATGTATACATCAATGGATTTCAATTATTGAAGAAATTATAGATAAATATGGAGGTAATCTCCTAACTCAATTATGTGATGGTACTTTTTTAAGACTTAGTGCAATAGATGCAGATGGTATAGAAAAAGACAAGAATGATGCATCATTTGGTGATGAGGAAGTTGTTTTTGAATAGCCTACATAAGAAATATACCCACATGAAGATTTTAGCCATAATGGTCATGATGAAATAGGTGGAACATGTGAGGTTTCTTCTACTTGCTCTGAAAATATAGAAATAGAGAGCCAATTTTCTATGTCAAAAGAGGGATGCAATAATGCAAATGATAATTCAAGTATTTTATCATGTTTGGACTTTGAATATATAGTTGAAAATCATGTTGATTATGAAGCTTCATGTCTTCATGATGAGAACAATGATCTTGTAGATGGAGGTTTGGAACTAGCTGAAAAGCACACTTTTTTGGGTGATCAAGATGATTACAATTCTATTTGCATCCTTAGTGACTGTGATTCCTCTCATCAGGAAGAGGTAGAATTTATCTATTTGAGTGAAGATTATTTCAATAATGATGATGATAATACTTTTGAGATCTCACAATTACATGATGATGGATATGAATTGAACAAACTTTTTGAAGAAAAGATGTGGGGTCAGCAGTGCTATGGTACATTTGGTCCTGCCTTTTGTATAAGTGTTGAGTGTAGCATTGATGCAAGCATTCATGATGAGACAAAGGAGTTTGTTGATCTAGGGAATACTCTTGAAAATGGTGGTATATAAAATGCAAATGAAAAAGTGAGTAATGAATTTTAGTTAGAGCAATCATTCACAAGCAACTATAATGAAGAAACACATGATGGTTTTCAGCTTGACAGTGAGGAATATCACCTTGCTAGCTGTTGCATTAGTGTGGAAAAGGAAAAGGGTATGCATGCAAGATTTTTATTGATTGAATCAACTCAAGTAGTTGATTGTGTAGAGCATGTGTGTGTTAGTGATCTATAACTAGCGAAGATGGAAAATCTTTCTTGTTTGACTCTTCACCTACTTTCACTCCTTTTTCTAATTTTGAAGTTACCATTGAATGTTTTCATGAGGATAGCATTGATGTAGTTGTACATGAAAGTGAAAATATAGTGACAAATATTGGTACAACTAATGAATTTTTTTATGATGAGTTTGCACTTGAAGAATGTGATTGTGTCAATCACATGGATGCATATGAGGATTTTTTTTGTAGATCTGAAACTCATAGTTTTCCTCATGAGCAGTATGCTTTAGATAGTCATATTGATTTAGCAAGAGGTGGTGTTGAATATGATACTTCTTGTAACAATGAATGTGTTTTAAATAGTCATTATGAGGAATTTGTTGCAGAAGTAAATTATGAGTCATTTGAATTCGCTCTTGAAACTTTTGTGTGTGATAACATTACTAATGATGGCAGTCTTGTCTATGAGTTTGAAGTAGGAAACATTTTTTGGGATGTTGATGCATTGTTTGAATGCTATTATTTGAATGTGATGAAGGTATTACGAGTGTTGATAAGTATTGTTTTTTAGAACATTGAGGCAAGTAATAATGTGACTAAGCTATGCTATTGGGATGATGATACACTTGACTGTGATGAAATTCAGTTGAAGGAGTTTCAAATGTGTGAGCACTCTTTTCTTGACACACAGAAGGATTGCACACTATTTTGAAGGCAAGATTTATTTTCTAAGCCTAATCATTGTGAGGGAATTGGTAAATGTGATAAGACCGTGTTCTCAAATAGTCTTGATCACTATCCTCACATTTTGTCACTTGCCACATAATCAGACTATGAAATGAGTGGAAGTGATGCATCCTATTTCATTTGGTTGCCATGTAACAGTAGAGCTAAACAAGGAGAAAGTTCTCACTTGTTCAAAGGTAGCCCGACACTTGTCTTTGCAAGAATGAAGTCACTCATCTTGTTGTGGTTTGACAAAGGAAAGTATGGATTAAAATAGATAATCTCTTTTAATATATTAGTGTTTTAAAGGGGTAATAATTGACTTCCATTTCCCATTTGGTGGCCTGAGGCCACCAAGTGAGGTTAAAAGTTAAAAAATAAAGACTATGTTGCCCAATGGTTCTAGCACTTTGTCTGCTCTTCCAGAGGATTTAAAATTTTCACTCTATTCATTAAGGAACATACGTCCCCAGAAAGAACCACTAATGGCACCTTCAAAATTTTCAAATTTGAAGTGCTCATGTTGAAAAAAGTTGATTTGCACACTTAGAAGTGCACCTGAAAAATCTACCCCAGTGACCTACTTTGGAGGGTAATAATTCGGAGCCCATTTTATTTCAGGTTAAATCCCTTAGGGAGTTTACTCATGTGACATATGTGAAAATTTATTTCTATTTTTACCTTCCCATGATGAGTTTTGATAGGGTTTTGAAAAGCAAAGATGGAGGGTTTTGGGACTATTTTGTTGTTTGCAAACTCTCAGTCTTGCGAAGTGGCCTCCTATTCAAGTTGGTATTTCATAGATGGATGATCATCATGATGATTGTATTGGTTACCCACATTCCCCTTACATTCATATGCTCCTTGGTAAGTTTTCAGAGTCTCAGGGTCTAGTTTGATATTTTTACTAGGTTAAAAGTGAATGCAGTTTGCTTTGTTTTTACATATGCATTTCCGAGAATGTTTCAAGGTGGTCAAGTTTGACCCTCAATATATTGTGATAAATGATGATTGAAGGAAATCCCTCTTGCACACATACTTAGTGAACCTAAATGACCTAGTGTGTCTAGTGACAGTTCCTCAGGAGATGATTTGGTGTTTTTTCAAAGTGGCAACTTGGTGAGCCCTAATTGGTTTTGAATAGGTATAGTTGCAGAAAGGTCTCACTAAGCTACTTTGGATGTTAATATCTTGCACCTTGAAATCTATTTTTTTTTAGCCAATTGTTGCACTACATTCTTGGGTCAAATTTTTGCATGCTTGTGCATTTTCATAACCTCAAGAGGTCATTTGACTAGTTTTCAAGGGCAATTCCAGAGGCCACTTGACTTGTTTTGACTATAGTACAAAGTTCCTAAAAATGGAATCTGATGGCTACCCACTTCAAATTTCTTACCTTAGATGCATATGCAAGCAACCTCAAATCAATTCAAAGTGAATTTTGTTTCAAAACAATTTTTTGTTTTAGCCAGGCCCACATGGGGACCCAACATGCTTTACCCAATTATGAGGGAGAGTTAAGATATGTGTTGTTTGCAAGGTTCCTTGATGCCTTTTTGAAAACTCTTGATATTTTCAAGCCCTTAGAGACTGAGTGCATTGATTGGTTTATTGTCATGTATGTTTTGGATTTTAGACTTGTGCCTGAAAGATTAAGTCCATCTTGTTTTGCTCAAGCTCCTTATCGGATTGGCATGGTTGAAATTCCTAAGTCTTGTTATGATTAGATTGGGTACATTAGTCCCATTGAGGTTGATGACAATGATATATCAGTAGTTCCTTTAAATCCATATGACACAGATAAATCAAGTAAAACTTTCATAGATTTGGATGCTAGTGAAAGAGAATATCTATTGTGTGATGTGCAAAAATTGTGTGGTTTTAATCATGTATTTTGACAATGTGGAAAACCAAATCAAGGATGACCTTTCCAATGTGGAGCATGTCCAGAACTGTCCATTCAATGAGAGGACTCAGGCAAATAAAATGATTAGATAAGCTTGAAAGCATGACAACAAGGAGCAATTTGTCCAAAAATCTAGCTCACTCTTCAAATATTTCAATCTCACTTCAACTCTAGAAAATTTACAAGCTTATGACCTTGCAATTGGAAATTCTTATGCACAATTGAATGATATTGAAAAGGAAAATATTTTATACAAGATAAGATTATATAGGTTTCCTGATTATGAAGAAGCATAGACATGCAACAAAAATGTTTAACATAAAGCCTCAATGAAATATCATCTCAAATGAGTGCATGGAAATATGTATCAAATGGATTTGTTTCAAAATTAACTCTAGAAACTTCCAAGCAAATGTGTTTGGCAACTACAATACTAAATTCTACAATTTTTTATTGCACTCCTCTATGTTTGACTGAATGGATCAAGGAACATTGGCCCGAACCAAATGTGTGATGTTTCCTATTTCAAGTGTAAAAAGTAAGGGAGCCATCAAAGTAGCACCAAGTAAGTTTGATATGGAGAATTCTTTTGTTGACTCTTTACTTGGGCATTCAAATCACTTGGAAACTTTTCTTAATGAGGGAAAGGATCCAATGTATGAGGTGTTCTATATCAAGGGTATATGAATGATAGCAAAAACCAAAGGAGTATTCCCTACCCTCATATATACTCACCTCATACCTAAGTTCAATTGAATTAAGCTCAAGCATGGTGTGAAAAGGAGCAGGCTCAATGAATTGTGAAGTGCATTGTAAATGCTTGGCACAAGTCTTGGATATCTTTCTACTACAAAGGTATGAGGCCATGCCTACTAGAATGGAGGCTGACTTGGCATGATAAATAAAATTTCAACATAGCTACAAGGAGCTACCACAGGAAACATCCTTGTATGCGATGCATATTGTGTAGGGAAATTTAGTGCATGTATACTTTTCCTAAAGGGAAACTTTCATTTATAGTGAGTATGTATCAAAGGTATTTGAAGGTTCTCCTTTGGCACTAAATCTCGATTCCTATTTTGTCTAGCTTGAGCATGCATGATGAATAGTGCAGTGACGACTTGAATATATGAGAACATTATTGGAGTAATACATTTGGTGCACCGATGTAGGGGTGTTCATTTCAATGCTTCAAAGGGGGTAGGAACACATTGCTCTTAGTGTTTTCCAAAAAATGGTAGTTTTAATAAATCTATTTTTTGTTCATTTCAATTGTTGGCTAGGGCAAGCTGACGTGTGTGAGGTTTTGATGAAAAGAAGATACAATTTTAGGTTGACTACTGTAGACAACTACTTGTGCTGCCATGGTTGATGAGAACAAAAATCAAAGAATAAGTTAGGGAAAACCCCATCAATGAAGGATAGAAGAAATGGAGGCAACGTGGATGCATTTGCACCTTAGCCTGCTAGCCTGCAAGAGGAAGGGATGACACCAACATGAGCCCATGGGGAAGTGGGAAGGTGAAA
>VDFB02342350.1:52244-70998 GCA_007258455.2 Sequoia sempervirens
GTGTTGTTTGGATTATTTGTTTATTTAAATGATTTGTCATTAATGTTTATATGTCAATGTGATGATTCTATGGTGCTGTTATTTAATTCAATATTATTTTATGATGCAAATGTTTAATAATTAGTTATGATGTAGTAGTTAGGTATCATGTTATCTTATGATCAATTTGGTTAGAAATGTTAGTTCGTCATTGATATGGTAATTGTTAGAATAGATTAGGTGAGAGGACAATGTAGCATCACTCGTTCACGAGTGCCCTACTACACTGCAATTCCTTTTCATGATAATATGTTTGATTATATATATATATACATGTGCTACTGGACGTTTATTTGGATGCAGGATTGTAGGAATAAGTCTCGATTCCACCTGCTTTGGCAGGATAGGGTGAGCAATAAATTAACCCAACGAGTAAAAAATGTTGAAAAAGGGAGTAGGTTTGGAAGTGTCCCCGTCCCAAGTCTGTCGTTTGTTGTGAGTTGTTGTTGCGTCATGACTGAAGTTTTGTCTTCGTTGATTATGTAGTTTGACTTTTGAGATATTCATTTTATTTATGGTTAGTGTTTAATTAATTAATCTTATTTGATAAGATAATTAATTAAAGTTGTCTTGTTGTTTTGATTTAATTGCGAGTTAAAAAAATGTTAAATTTAAATATATTGTAAATTAAAAAGGTATTTAATTAATTAAAGTGCAAGAAATTAAATTAAATTAATATTGTTGAGAATAATTAGATATTATCTTTTTATTAATATTAGATTAGAAAATCATGTGAGGATAATATCTTGATTAAATAAATTATTTTAATTAAAATTGTAGATAAGTTTTGCTTTTAAAAGCTGGAAAAAGGACCAATAAGAAAAGAGGATTTTTGAGAAAAGAAAGCAGAAGAACTTTATTGAATCTTTATTTTGATTTATTATTTTTATGAGGAGATTATTCACACACGTAAGTTTTCCTGCTTGTTTGACTTGTAAAAAATAAAAAAAGAATAGTTTTGGGGGGGTTTTTGGTGTTTTTCTGGGAAAAATGGTTGTGGATGAAGAAATGATAGATTCAAAAGTGAGCTAAAGACAGGAATTGGAAAAGAAGCTACAGAGGGGTTGCACATTCGAAGGAAGAGTACTATGCTGGATTCTTCACCAGACGAAGGACTCCAAGTTTTCTTCTGTTATTTATTATGGTTTATGTTGTGCTTTGAACAATATCTGTTGGCTGTGTTTAGAAAAATTTATAGAAAGAAGTTCTGTGATTTGAAAATTTATTCGTATGAAACCCTTGTATCTTCTGTTGAAAACATTAATAAATCTTGTTGAAATTCTTTAGTTTAGTAGTGAAAATTATTATTTTCTTTGAAATAAAAATTGTTTTTGATTGAAAGTTGAATTTGCATGTTAGATCTGTATTTGGTTTATTGAAAATCTATTATTATATTGTTGTTCTAAATCTTTGGATTAAATATATAGTTATATGTACATTTATACAAAATTAATATACATATGTTATTATTTGACTGAATCTTTGGAATGAATATGTTTATAAATTGTATGTACTTAAATAATTCATTTATTTATATATTAAATAAAATATAATAAATTTATTGCATGTTATGTTCATGTTCTTCTGTATTATCATGTGAAGTAGGATTAATATAAATTATGCTTTAAAATATATATATATATATATATATATATATATATATATATATATATATATCTTTCTTGTTTTCCCTGTTGGAAAATAAATAAATAATACTATAAACAACACTTTGAAATTTGTGTGGATTCTTTGTTTGCTTATAAAATAAAATAAAAAGTTACAGATTGTGAGTTTGAATTTTGAAATGATATTTTGAATAAAATATGATATATAAATTTCTAAAAAAAAAGGGAGATTGTTTAGAATTCTATTTTTTTTGAAAAACTCCGGGTTAAAAAAAATTAAATTAAATAAAAGTGTTTTTAAAAAGAAATATTAAAATATTTTATTTGGGGTGGGGTCGGGCGAGGCCATACTCACCCACGTTTCATCAATAACACCCCAGTGGCGGTAACGTAGTACCACCTCATGGTAGTTCCGCCACCACATCTGGTGGTACCACCACCGTAATGCAGCCACCACAGACTGTGGTACATGGTACCACAGCCTGTGGGGGCTGTGGCCACCACAGTGTGGTACCGTCAGTCTTTAATGTTTTCTTTTTGTTTTATTTAGATTTATTTAGCCTTTATTATATATATATATATAATTTTGATTATATATATATGTATATGTATATATATATATATTTATAAATTTGTAATATGATTTTTATTAAATGAATATGTTATTTAAATATAGGTGATTGTGGAAAAACACTATGTTATATAAAAGGTTTTTTTTTATAATATGTTTTAAAAGTAATAATTTTATTTTAATATAAATATATATGTGTGTGTAGAATTAAAACTATTTTCATAATAGATTTTTTTAAATAATAGATGATTTTTCAATGTTTGCATTGTTACAGTTAACCTGAAAAATTAGGATTAAAGTACGTATTTCTTTTAGTTAATTGATTTTCCTCGTCTAATTGGTTCATTGATTTGGTGAAGTTTGTGGTGCAATATAATTGTTCATGGCATTGATTTATGTAGTTGTCTTCTCTCGAGCTCACTCGTTTTATCCAATTGTGGATTTCTTTGATTCGAGTTTATGTTTTGCGAGTGAATCCCTGAGTTAGTTATCTTGCTTTAAGGAATATTTTGTATGTTTTGAATTTAATCAAACTTTCTCGAGATATTGATTTATGAAATTGGTGAAATTTATTGTGCTTGTAGTGGGTTTGCATTGATTTATGATTTTATGCTCTATTGAGATTATTTATTTTGTTTAATTTGATTTTCTTTAATTCGGGTTTGGGCATGAGAGAAACCCTAGAGTTTATGTATCTTGATATAGGAGCTTAAGTTGTCATTTAGGACTTCCAGAGGTGGGTATACTATGGCTTATATTTGAGCTTGTAATTTGATGGTTGTTCTTAGTTTTTGGTTTTGAGTGGTGATGTTAATGTACACATGGATTGTACCGTTTGTGAATGTTATACGTATGGTTTTGGTCGAGAGGGTTGTGCCTCGCGGTGGATCCATTGTTGGTTTAGTTTTGCTGGTGATACAATCCTTTGGTATTTGGATATTTTGTGTTTGAGTGTCTAGAGGGAGTGACTCTAGTGGGGGCCGGCGCACAAAGGGGCTGTCAGGGTAACCCACGTAGAGTTAGATTAATCAGTGATAACTTAAGTAATAAACCATGGGTGGGAATTATACACTAATAAGATAATTGAGAAGCCTCATCCACTTATTAGTGCTATCACAGGCTAAAGGGGACCAAGAAGGCCGTGGTTGGCAAGGTCATTGCCTTGTCTTCACGAAAGGTTAATGACTCCGCATGAGTAACCCTATGGAGCGGTGCCTTGAAATAGGCTATCAGGAGAACCATAGATGGAGGCGGCACCTTAACTTGGTTGTCTGGAGAATCCATGTAGAGATGGAGGCGGCACCTTGTGTTAGGATGTCTGGATAATCCATGTTAAGCCATGCGATGACACTCTCGTCTAACATTCTATTTGTGTTGATTTACTGAAGACCTCTGGAAGTGATTTATTGATTTGTCTTTGGATATTGTTGGAAGTAGTCTTTGATATTATGTCTTGAGTTTCATTGATGTTGTGATTGTGACTTGTTGTTATGTTCTGAAGTGGTTTGTTGTTGTGCCTTTTGTATTTATCTTTGTTTAGTTATCTTTGTGGTCTTTGGTGTTAAGTTGTCTATCTGGAGTTAGTCTTTGTTATTGGTAGATGTGCTTGGTCGGGGATTCTTCCTTGTCTACTCCCAGCATGGGGGTGGTTGGGTGGAACGTGCTTTGCACCCTGTTGGGTTCCCTTTCTGTTGCAGATGTATCTTTTATTGCAGGGTTTGGCGGATGTTGATGATCTAGTAATTCTTTGTACCAAATGTATGTTATACTTCAGATGTAATGTATTCATTGATGTATTATCTCCCACGTATGTTGGGATGACCTTGTTGTAAATTGTATATGTGGTTATTAAGATGTATTTTCAGTCAATTGTATTTTACTATCATTTGGATGTAATGTATATTCAGGCCATGTATTTATTCAGGAACGATCTCTTGTTATAGTTGGTTATGTTGAGTTGTATCTATCAAAATATGTAACACTTTATATCTTTATAGTATCTTTCGTTGTCATATGTACATATGTTATGAATATGGTTATTGTTTAATAGATATTTTAAATGATGAAATGGGAATGAATAGATTTATACGTAATTGTTTAATTATTGTTTATTCTATTATCTTGGTTATGGGTTAGTATAGTAATGTCACCTCATGTACCCCAATGGAATTAGTCATGTAACTTAATACATTGTTATATTGGAATACTTAAGTAAATATTATGTTCTTTAAAAAAAAAATTGTTACGCTATTATTAGTTCCTTTGTGGTTTTAACTTGTTGGGACGATTCTGAGGACCCAAGAGCTAAAACCACATAATATTTTCAAAAATATTTTAAACAATACAATTTGATTGGACAAGCAACTATTTTAAAGGTGGATTCAACAATTGCAATAGTAACTTGTTGCAACTATATTCATTCTACAAAGTCACTTAAGTTGGAGCCCTTTTTCTGATATTAGTTTTTCTTCCCTGCTACGACTAGAAGTATTCTTTGTTGTTATAAGGCCTAATTGTAAAAATGGATATAGTCAATGACATATGACATGGAGCACTTGAAGGTAAGCAGTAGGTTACTATTGCAATGTTTCCATTTGCAATTGATAGATAACAAAATATTTACCTCTTTTTCTATTGGCTAGAGTAGGCCTATTATTCATTTTTGTTAAATTAAATTAGGAAAATAGGACACTATATATTTTGCAAATATTTAATCACTGGATGCAATTTTTTCCAACTTTGGTGAGAGGTTGGTAGGTACTGAAGCAATCAATGCATGTTTAATGCATTAAGTGGTATGACTGGGGGATCAAAAACAATAGTCTATTAACTAAAAATTGTGCAAGATAATATGGTATTCATAAGCATGTAAGATAGAAGAATACGAGAATGTTGGTTCAAGAATATGACTTTCTAAATACACAGATGGACATAGTGAATGACATGCCATGTAATTAATAAACATGAAACTATTTTTTGCTCAAAAGAAAGTTTCTTTTGCAATTAGAGATATGCATAATTGCAATAATGAGATATGCAATTCATTGGTTAAATATTTTCCATAATTTATAGTGTTTTCCTACTCTCCTAATTTTCTTAAACAAAATTCAATAATAAACCTAGTGCGTTGATCATACATTCGTTGTTGTAGTGCCAATCAGCCCTCTACAAAAGCTTGTGCAATTTGCATCGAGTGATTAAATATTTTCCTAAATATATAATGTCCTATTCTTTTAAATTACCTAAACAAAAATAAATAGTAAGACCTACTACAAGACAACAAAATTTGATTGGCCAAGTATTACAATTGCAAATGAGAAAATTAAGAATTGAATGCACATCATGTCAGTTTTATTGCTGCTATGCACTTGATGTGCCTACAATTTTGCTTAGAGGCAAGTTACTATTGCAATCAGGGTAGGTCACTATTGAAATTCTATACTGTACATTGGATATGGTACACGTGTCGATCAATCTATAGCTATTGCATTAAATTCCTGCATGGTTGGTGAGACGTCCAAAGTATACATTTTTCCCTTTTGTAATTCTCATTTGTTTAGTATGCTTGCATTCCAAAGGAAACAATTGCATATGTAACCTATTTCTCAGTTTCAACTATTTCATCACTCACAAAGTTGAGTGAGCTATAATCATGCATTTACAAAAAAAAGTGTTCTCTAGAGCATTTCCAGATCATACTCGAATGCATCAAGCAAAGGTAAAAATTGTTTGAAGTCAATATTGTCAATTGTTTACATGTAACAACCTTATGTTGTCACCATGCATGGGTGCACCCTACATGTAGCAAGTGTGGAGGGCATGGAAGCATAGACAAGCCTTTTTGTTTATTCCTATCTACCATTGTAACTTTCCTGTAAAATAGTATTGCTTTCTATGCCTTGCTAAGGCTATTGCATACTGACAAGAGATTATCAGGCATTGGGATTGGTCCTTATTGGTAGCTCCAATAGATCATGTTTCCCAGGGAAGCTTTCAGTCTGATATCTCTACTAAAAAGTGTTCACTGCATCATTTTTGTTACTAGAAAATCCCCAATTTTAAAATTCTATTTTTTTTAGAGAATCTTGTCTCATATGTTTTTGGCAATATGACATCCAATTTTCCCATTTTTTATTATTTACTTGATTAATAAATTGTTCACGTTTGTACTAAACCAATCTTTAAAAATTCAAATATTCCATGAATGGGAATATGACAATGGACAACACAGACATTATAGCTTATAGAAATTCAAGGCCTACTCTATGGTTTGTTACCAACAAGCATTTCATGCCCCTGGATTTTTTCCAACAGACAAGATGCTATTGCAGTCAGGTTAGGTTGCTATTGCAATTGTTTGATGTGTTTTAGGTAGTTGGAAATTAGTTCAAGAATCTGAATTTCCAAATAGGCAGATGGGCATAGTAAATGATATGCCATGTAATTCATAAATGTGGAACTATATTTTTCCCAAAAGCATGTTGCTTTTGCAATCAGAAATATGCATAATTGCAATCATGGTATATGCAATTCATTGGTTAAATATTTTCCATAATTTATAGTTTATTTCCATTCTTCTAATTTACTTAAATGAAAATCAATAATAGACCTAGTGCATTAATCATGCATTCACTACTATAGTGCCAAGCAGCTCGCTGGAAAAGTTTGTGCAATTTGCATCCATTGATTAGACATTTGAAAAAATATATAATGTCTTATTTTCCTAATTTACTTAAGCAAAAATTAATATTAGACCTACTACAAGACAACCAAATTTCATTGCTCAAGTAAGTATTAAAAATGCAAATGAGAAAATTAAGAATTCATTGCAAATTGTGACAGCTTTTATAGTAGGTTGATAGGTACTGAAACAATCAATGTATGTTTAATGCATCAAATGGTATGACTAGCGAATCGGAAACAGTAGTCTACTAAATGCAAATTTTGCAAGATAATATGTTATTCATAAAAATGAAACACATAAGCACATGATAAAATTTACAAAAAAATAGACTAACGTGATAATTTTTTGCAACATGTAGACATCAAATACAAATTTTGTGAGCTTTTTTGATAGGCTCATCTCTACTCAAGCAATGAATACCTAGTCAATGCATATAATTCCTCCAAAGTTGAGAATACCTCGCTCAAAGCATTTAGTTTTTCCTATGGTAATTCTTGTGTTTTACAATAGTTACCTACTCCTTGGCCTCAACTGTTCCACGTTTATCAGTTACATAGCATATGACATTTATTGCACCCATTTGTCCCTTTAGCCTTTGTAAGAGAAAGTAATACTTTTAGTTATAAAGTATCACGAAAAAATAGATGAGCCACTAACTAGTAGTACACTCTTCCTAGAATAAAGAGTATGGAGAGCTAAAAACACACAAGCTTTTCAACAAACAATAAAGAAATGAGAATTAACATAAATAAAACCCAACATTCCCCTAAGATTGCATGAATTAACTATGCATTTACTACTTCCATACCCACCAACTCTCCAACACATCTCATACAATTTTCATTTAATGGATTAAACATGTATTCATTGCTTTAGGATTATATATTTCTAGTATATATAATGTCCCCTTATTTTCTTAATTTACTTAAACAAAAATTAATAATAGACCTACTCCAACTGACAAAAAAAGAGATAAAACATAATTTTCAAACTTGAAATTTTTTTCCTTAAATCCCAACTATAGAAAAAACACAAAAAAATTTAAACAATATTGTGTTGCCAAAAAGTGCATACTTTTCTTGATATGAGAATAATTAACGACAAATTGGACTTAATGAGGCCATGATTTAGTGTTTTGAGGTGTCTACACATCCACACTAGGTCTTGGATCCTTGAAAATTGAATAAAATACATTTATTGATGTCTTCCAAAGGTGTTGTAAGGTGTTGTAACACATCTTCACACTTTTCTAGGACCATAATGTTAATATTAACCTAAATAACCTTACCAATACCTATTTCAAAGTGTTGTAAAGAAATGTAACAAACTTTCACACTTTCCTAGGCTTGTCATCAATATATACACCTTTCTTATGATTTAAATGGCCCCTTTATGTACTTATAGGCCTTAATTAAGTGTCTTGTTGAAGAAGAACCCAATAAACATCATTTAATACATCTTAATTTCTGAAATCCACTCAAAATTTCCCAAGTGGACTAAGTTTCCACCTTGGGAGACTTAGTCCCATATGGCACAAAAATCAAAATTAATTCAAATTTCTTTTGGGTTTTTATTCTTTAAGACCTAAGGTCGGTCTGTGATGAGGTATTCTTTGGGAATTTAGGCATAAGAGTGCATAAATCAGCATTTTTCACCTCATTTTACATCTCCCAATCCTCTAACTCATGTTAAGCCATAATTCATTATTATTCATTACTCATCATGTTCTCAAGTCAAGCAAGCTAGGGTTTTATGATTGTAATTCATCAAGATAGCTTCCAAGGACATTAAAGGGAATATTATTCATGTTTTGTTGTAAAAATTCAAGATCAAATATCATGGCAAGGTAATAATTTCATTGTTTCATGCTTCATTGCATTTCACTCTTCGTTTGGTTTAATTACCTAGAAAGGGGTTTCACCAAGGCATACCCCATGCCCTAACATTCAGCATTCCTTCTTCTCTTCTTGTGTGTTTGCAAATTTAGGTATTTTTGGGGTTTGAAAATCAATAAAGATTAGGTTGAAGACTCATTAAAGACATCTTCTTCTTAACAAAACCAAAATATCACCCAAAATTCATTTTTAGGCCCAAAAATTAGAGTTTCAGAAGCAGACACCTGTAGGAAACTGAAATGCAAACCTAGGGCATCTGTTTCCATTTCCAAAATTTTAGATATTCAGAAGTGGACTAAGTTTCCACCTTGGGAAATTTAGTCCCACTGGACCTTATTTTTAGTGATTTTTGTACATTTGAATACCCATTTGGCATAAACTGGTTTTGAGGCAATTTTTCCAAATCTAGGACTAAGTCGCCCAAATTAGCACAAGTGTCCTAGCTAACTTCTACATTAGTTTTATCAAAATTTCAAACCTTTATGCCATCCATTTTTAGTCTCTAGGTGCACAAATTCTATTTCATGACATTCCATTTAGTTCTGTTTTCATTTCTAGGTCATTTATCACATGTTTGCATATCACAATATGTTTTCCAGTACTTTACATTTTCTTAGTTTTGCATCATTAAATCATCTTTCTTTCATCTTATTTAACTTAGGACATTACATTTAGACACATATCATCCCTCATTACATTATTCTTAAGTGTAGACATTAGCATTTTGGTCCATCTCTCTCCTTTTAGGTGAAATACCCTAGAAGAGTTAGAGAGCATTAAGGTGCTGAAATCATCGTTTACATTTTGGTGAACCTACTTTTCACTTACTCCCTTTTCTGATTTGGAGTCCTTCATTATTTTAGAATGATCTTGCATTGCATTTTGCATTAGTTAAGTTGCATTCTAGGGTTTCAAATCTTTCATTAGTAAAAGTGCATATAGGTTGCATTTTTGCATCTAAAATCATTAAAAATCTTTGAAATTTTGCATTTGCATCATCAGAATGCATTGGATAGTACAAATATCATGAACATCCATCAGAAAAAATTGAAAAATCTCAAAAAATTCCCTACTGGGACTAAGTTGCCACCTTGGGCGACTTAGTCCCTGTTCACCCCTGAAACAACATTTTATAGAGTTAAAAACCTTGTTTTTATGCTTTGGTTTGATGCCCATACCCAACTATATTAGTTAGTTGAGTTTCTGTAACATGTATTTCACTAAATCTCAATTAAAATAGCTCATTTCATGCATTATTTAATTTCACTTTTGCATTTACAACATTTCATTTTCAGATTGTTGCATTGTGTAAAAAGAAAATCAGTTTGCTTAAAATCTAAAAATTACATTTCCTTCTAAGTCATTGCATTGTACTTTCTTTCCTTTTTCATCATAGCATGTTTCTTTTCAAAAGATGTGTCTTTGATTTCATTAATAGTGGATTGTATAAGCACAACATTCCCTCTTATGAGCTCAATTTTGATTACAACAATGAGGACTTTAAGACACATGATCAAACCATTGGCACAATCCTTAATCTTACATTTCCCATTGGTGAGAATGGTAGTGTAGACAATAATCACAATCCTACTTGTTCTTCCCTCGATACCTCTCCTTTAAGTGATGAAGGTATCTTGGTGAAGGAAGTTACAAGTCTTGACAGTCTTGATTGTTCATCTCCTCATTCCCATTTAGAAGATGTTAGACAACAAGAACATGAGAACATAGAAACATTCTTAAACATCACCTTACTTAATCTCAATAATGATGATAATCATACTTGTCCATCTCCTAATATCCCTCCTTGATGTAAAGAGGATAGGTTGGTGTTAGAAGACATCCCTATTAAAAATCATGAAACCCTTGATCCTCCATTTCCTAATGCTCCTACCATTTGGGATAGTCTGTTTTAAAACCATAGTGGTCCTTCTCTTGATTTCTCCCCCACTTGTGATGAAGCTAACTCAAACTTGGATGTACTTATTACAAGCTCTCCTAGTAAGGTAGATAATGAGACCTTAGAAACAACTAAAAATCAAATTGATTCTTCTTCTCCTCTCCCCACTATAAATCCTCAAACACATTCAACCATTAATAATTCCCTTTGTTGTGAGGAAGTTAGTTTGGATTGACCAAGCCTTAATTGTCAAGAACATGAGGTTTTCTGTTCTCCTAAACACTTTCCTTCTAGGGAGACTATCATCATACAAGAAAGATAACATTGATAATAATATTATGCCCTTGAAAAGAGATGAAGAGCCTATGTTAGACTCTCATTCACCAAGGGATGTTAATATTATTCAACCTCACCTCATCTTTTATCCCCCTTCACACAAACAAACTCAACACAAACTTGAATTAACCCTCTACCCACCTAAAACTAATGTGTCACAATAGCCAAGTTATAATAATGTTGATCATACATATAACACTTGAAATAACCTACAACCATTGCAACCAACCCAAACACCCTTACCTTTGCCTAATCCTATCCCCTCTAGACCTTTCTTGCAAGGTCTTCCTACTGGAAAGGAGTAAAATCTTGTTGAAAAACTAAAGAATACTCCTGCTAATATATCATTGTGGGATCTTATTCAAGCCTCCCCTCATTATCACAACATAATCTAAATAGACTTACAACAAGTTCATGTCCCTTCTAATGTGCAACCAATTCACATAGCAACCATGATCCAAGGAATAAATGCTGGAATTGTTTTCCACAAAAGTGAACTCCCCCTTTGGAAGTGCAAAAAAAAAAAAGAACCTTTCATGATCATTTCTTGATACAATTGGATAGGGATAAAGAAAACCCTTATTGAAAATGGTTCAGCCCTTAATGTGTGTAGCGTAAACCTTTGGGATAGGCTTTGTGTGGATAAATCACAAATTCAACCCAAATCTTTATCTATTAAGGACTTTGACAATGTTGAAAAGATGCCACTTGGTGTGATCACTTTACCTATTACAATTAGAGAATTCACATTGAACACATAAATCCATGTTATGCCTCATGATCTTTCATATAACCTTCTTCTAGGCAAGTCGTGGATTCATGCTATGAATGGTGTGCATTCCACTCTTCAATGAAAAATGAAATACATCTTCAATGGAGAAATGTGCATACTCGATGCTGATCATGAGCCTTATAGTGTCTTAAAACTTGAGAAAACCAAAGAGAACCCCTTGGACACATTAAAACCAACCACACAAGTGGAACCTGCACAACAACAAGACGAACAAGAGGATTGGGGTTCCTTGGATTTAGAACATGACTTCATGGGAAAATACAAAATCATCCAAAAAGACTCAAATAAGGCCAAAGACACAACAATAATGTTAACACAAAACTTAGACAACCCTTTGAAATCATCCACCTCAACCACTTTAAACAAAGAAGCAAACTACACAACAACCTTTGATGAACACAATAACAAACAACCACCCGATTCCAAAGCAATGAAAAAGCTTTATGAAAAAGGTTATGAGCTTATGAAACAACTTGGATATAGTGGAAAAGGATGCAATGCTAATGAACATGATATCTATAGCCCTATCAATCCTTTTACACCACAAACAACTCATAGTCTTGGTTATTGTCCTGTGATAGAAATCGCCAAGCCGTCACTCAACATCAACACTCTCACAAAACATTATTCTAAGTCAACCTTAACTGTAAAGCATCTTGAACTAATAGAAACTAGTGGTCTTAAACATCATATTTTACACAACATGACACAAACAAGGAACCCTTCACTTAATGTCAATGTCATGGGTAAGTGCACCAATCTGTGACACAATTTAGGTGCCATATTAGAAAAATTCACAAAAAGGGGCCAAAATTGGCCATTTGGCATGTGCCAAATGGAAAATTTGAATAAAAGAAAATTTTTCATTTGAAACCATCATTTCACTTCAACCCATGGTTTGGCTTGGAGTATTTGAGGTCTGCAACTTGTGCTGGCCAAATATCATCCATTATTTGCATCCTTAGCTTGCTATTTTTCACGAGGATGCCACCAACACGTCAAAGATGTTGAAGATTGTGAAGAGGTATGCATTTTTATTCTATTTATTTCAAAATTGATTTAGAATGTAGATTGAAATAGGTTTTTCTAATAAAATTTTGTTCTAATTCTCAGGGAATGAATCTCCACCTCCAAACATTGAGAATTCACAGTCACCCCATTAGGAAGAGCCTCTTATTCAAGAACAACCTGAAACCCTTCCATCAATTAATAGGAATCCTCAAGGAACACAAGAAAATATTCTAAATCAAATTGAAAACAATAAAAGAGACATTGAACAATTAATTAGAAGATTAACCAAGCATGTTGAAACCCACCCTTATAGGAGAGGGATTGTTGAATCATTGATGTCAATTGTATCTCATGTAGGAGAAATGAGTGAGAAAATAATTTTTTTGTCAAATAAGAGGCATGAGATGAGACAATATTATGCTAGTGGTTTGTCATATGCAGATGTTCAAAAAAAAAAATTTTTAGCAAAGCTAACTTGTGTGCCCTATTTATAGACTTGAAAACCAACACACCTTTGTCTCATACATGCAGGAGGTTCCCCATCCATTGGTGCCACCATGAGTTAATTAAAAATAAATTTTGGGAGTGGTGGTGGATGGTATTTGACCAACCTCCATGCAATAACCATGAGGTACCACAATACTTTTTGAGGAAACTCTATTGTGAGTTTATCCTCAATAAGATGCCAAATTATTTTGACATCTTAGACTTTTAGGGTAGAGGTGGGGGCTTGACACATGATAGACTTGTTGCACAATGTAATCAATAGTTGGCACTAAGACCCTTGGCCAAACCCATGGTGGACCATGTCGCCATTCCTTCCATTGCTAAGGATAGTGTAGAGGTGGACATGTTAGAGTTGATAGACTCACTCACCCGCACCATCTTTTAGCTGTACGAGGCCTCTAGTAGAGCCTAGTGTGGAGGAGAGTGTAGGCCCCGAGCTCCACCCCACCATTGTGGCACTTGTGGTGCAATTTGCACGTATGATTATCAGAGTGCTTGGGATGCAACTACATAGCCTACATCAGTTTTAGAGGAGATGAATTTCACAAATGATTTGTTGAATGATACATTTGGCATTGACACTCAAGTAAAATTCAACAAGTTCATTTAATGTTGTTTATTAAATTATATTTTGAAATTTAAGAATAAGTAAATTAGTAGAATTTTGATATGATGAAATTTTAGGGTCAAAGTTTTCACAAGACGTTCCCCATTCCTATAGACCCTTATCCATTCTCGATGTTGAGTCCATAGGTATGCAACTAGTATTAAAGATATTATTATTGCATTTGAATAGTTGAATGTTATTTTTAAATGTTTGTCTCATAACATGCTTTGGATTTCAAACAGTTTCCTAGTGGACCTTTCACCTCCACACCTCGCGATTCATTTCCTCAAACAACTTACACTCAGGTAGCCTTTATTCAATAATGGTGTTGCAAAACAATGTTAGCTAGTTTTCATAATTTTGCATATACAAATCTAAAAAATTGATGAGAAACACAAACATTGCATTTGTATTCCTTGATTATGTCACATTATCTTCTCCTAATTCACTTTTTTTTCCTTTATTCCTTCCTAATCCCCTCCCATTAACATTTAATAGTTCATCCTTCCATTTAGTCTTTCATTTACCATTTGTAAATGTTGACATTAGACATCCCTAGTGATGTTGGTGGCATGATGAACCATGAAGTTGTTGTAGCAATAGCCAGTTCTGATCCATTGAGAGAGCTATGCAACAAATTAGTCAATTTGACATTATATTTGTTGTTTTATGGTCTATTATAGAAAAATTTTAGGATAGTTTTGTATAGCTTAATTTCTATCTTCATGGTTGCTACAGGTGGTTGTCACTCTAGATCATGGACATGGGAATGATGTAAATGTGAATGATGACTATCTATATGCAGTAAGTGATTATATTTTGTTATATGTCATTCCATAATTCAATTTTTGTGTATTAACATCTTTACATTTTATTGTATCAGTTGAAGGTCTAGACTGAAGAGAGGAGGACTAGTGAGTGTGTTCGAAATACTAGAGAACCAATAGTCACACCATCCAATCAAATTTCGAAGGCAACACGACATCTATTTCCATCCCCTAGAGAGAAATGATAGTATTAGGGTCCTTTGTTGTATGCCTATGTGGCATTTTGGAACATATGTTTTGTAATATCGATATATTTGAAATTTTATGTCCATAATATGGATCCTTTGTACTAACCCTGTATGGTTTTTTTGGATATATTGTATATACTTTTATCAGTATATATCATTGTATAGCCTTACGACTTTTTGATTAAAAAATCTTATTTTGCTACTACCATTCTTGAATGATGTTAACATGTGCATTGTGTAAATTGTATGTTTGAATGTTGTAGGAATAGATTTTGTTTACATATAATGCTTAATTAATTATTTTTGATTGCTCAATAAGCTCCATCTAAAACATATTGTGTAAATAAGCTCCATTTCTGGTGGTTTGTATCCTTTGGAATGCTTCAATTACTTTTTCCTCACTTATTCACATGTATGCTTCACTTATTAACATGTATACTTCATGTATATTGCATATATTCACGTGTATGCTTCATGCTTCCAATGCACAACAACAAAAATCTTTTGGGGAAAAATTTGACAAACCAAAAGTATAAGAGTTTTTTAAAAAGTCAGAAAAAATCATATTTAAAAAAATTGCAAAAAATTGTAGAACATAACATAAAATCTATTTATTTTGAAATTGAAAGGTATTTCCATAGCATATATAAATATAGAGAGAAAATAAAATAAAGATTTTAACTAATGAATTGTAAAAGGTAATATTTTGTAGTTTATATTCATATCATTGATTACATTTTATTGCACATCTTTCAAAGTCAAAGCATTACTTCACATTGCATAACTAATAACTACATGCTGATAGATGACAAAATTTCAATTACAATATAGTTCTTACAAATTCAACCTAAGAAATTATGCAATTACTTCACAAATTGCATAACTAATAAGTAGGAGCAGTTGCCAATTGCATTTTCTTATCATGGCATTCTATGAGGCCAAATTTGTTAGACATATTTTATCAAATAGTTCACTTCCTTTTCTATGTTACCACATTTTTCATACATGTCTACCAAAGTATTTTGTCAAACAGTTCACTGCCTTGTTTCTATTGCTAAAATCATAAAACAAGTTCTTTCGAAAAAGCTATGGATGCTTGGAAAAAATCTATCAAAAACATAATAGCAAGCAATACTATAGACAAGGCAATGAACTACTTGAAAAAAATGCCTAAAAGAAATGTGGTCATGGTGATGGAATGTCATTACATGCAAATTGCTATGGATTTTCATGCCATTCCATCACCATTAGACCACGTTTCTTTGAGGAATTTCTTCAAACAATTCATTGCCTTGTCTATGCTACCACATTTTTTGTACATGTTTACAAAAGCATTTTATCAAACAGTTCACTGTCTTGTTGCTATGGCCAAAATCCTAAAATAGGTGCTTCCAAACAAGCTATGGATGCTCAAAAAAAATCTATCAAAGTATAATAAGAAGCAATAGCTTAGACAAGGAACTGAACTGTTCAAAAAAATGCCTCAAAGAAATATGGTCTCAATGTGCTTGTCATGGTATTCCATCACCAAGAGAACACATTTCTTTGAGGATTTTTTTTCAAACAATTCACTTTCATGTCTATGCTACCATATTTTTCTTACATGTCTAATAAAGCATTTTATCAATCAATTCGCAGCCTTGTTGTTATGGATAAAAGTCTAAAATAGGTTCTTTTGAACAAGCTATATGGATTCTTGGAAAAAATCCATCAAAGCCTAATAGTAAGCAATAGCATAGACAAGGTAGCGAACTATTTGAGAAAATGCCTCAAAGAAATGTGGTCTCATGGTGATGGAATTCCATGACAAACAAATTCCCTAGATTGTCATAGCATTCCATCACCATCAAACCACATTTCTTTGAGGCATTTTTTCAAATAGTTTACTACCTTGTCTATACTACCACATTTTTCATACATGTCTACCAAAGAATTTTATCAAATAGTTCATTGTCTTGCTACTATGGCTAAGAGCATACAATAAGTACTTTTAGACAAGTGATGGATGCTTGGAAAAAATATATCAAAGCATAATAGTAAGTAAAAGCATAGAAAAGGTAGTGAACTAGTAGTATGCGATGAATGCTCCCATGTTTTACAAATGAGGGGTGAGCTCAATTTATAGGCTCCTCAAATACAATTCAATGGCCAAGATTGATTTTGAATCAATGATTGAGATTACAAAATAAAACCCTAATTAGGGTTTGTCACAACTAACTACCTCTTGACCAATTAGAAAATTACAGTTGGGGACACTTGTCCTTCTGCTAAATATAAACCAACAATAAAAATTTGTTGCATTATGGAGTGTCAAGTTCATTGAACCTAGACATGTTGGCTTGGAATAATTTAATTTGTTGGAAGATGATGAGGCACCATCTCAATGTGTTAGATCTACCCCTTGATCACTTTGTTCTTTTCCATGTTCTCTGAACCTTATAATATATTTCTTTTCCAATGACTATGTCCTTTGTGCTTGCATTTGAGGTATGGAAGTCTCCCCTTGGAGCATATTTCTAGACTTAAAGTTGTTAAACTTTTGTTTCCTAATTGCTTTGAAATTCCTTCAAGTTCCTTGAATTTGGAGAACTCCCCTGTGCTTTCACCACAATGGAGGAAATTGGAACTTTCTCTTTGAATTATTTCTTGTACTTAGCCAAATTTTGGCTATTCCATTTCATTTTGTAACACCTTCATGTGGACCATTCAACACTTATCTCTATGCTCAAATGAACTTTTCCCATGGATTTTCCTTCAATTCTAATTTTGGCTTGTGCTAAGTAGGGTAGACTCCATCCTTGGACAAGGATTTTGTTCATTTCATTTGTATTCTTCCTCTTTATTCCTCTTCATTGTTCCTATTTTCTTTCCAACACCTAGTCAAAATATTATTCTTTTGTTGTAGGAAAATTCCACACTTAGCCATTTTTTGGTTTCCTCTTAGCAAATTATACCATGTTTGTTTCTAACCTTGTCAGACTTTGGCACATGTCATGCCATTTTTCTATTATGCTTGAGTGGACTTCCTCATTGGCAAGCCACTTTCCTTGCTAACTGGGTAGACTTCATGATCAACAGGCTATTCTTGGGTGGACTTTGGACTTGGAAAGACATCTTCATTTTATCCTTGGAAATCTTCATGATTGGTTGGCTATGTTGGGTAGAGTTACTCATCACTTAGGTAATTTCCTTGACACTTAACCAAATTTTCAAATTTTTTCTCCAAGGTATCGACACTTAGCCAATTTTCTGAGTTTTTTTCCCAAAGGTATCAATACTTGGCCAATTTTTGAGTTTTCTTTCCTCCTCTTTGCTAGGAAGACTCTAATTGTGCTTTTCCAAGGTTGGGCGGACTTCACCTGTGTCTTGCCACTTCTTGGTGGACTTGGCTTCATTCTTGACATCCTCACTTCAACCTTGAGCAGACTTCTTCATGTGCATGCCATTGTGCAAGGCAGACTTCATCAAGTGCTTGAAATTTTATTTCTTGGCCTAAGGTGGATTTCAAGATATGTTTTTCATCTCCTATTTTCAGCTTGGGGTAGACTTTAAGTTGTCTTTTCCATGTATTCTTTGAGCTAGGCTGACTTTACGTTGTCTTTTCCATGTATGCTTTGAATTGGGTAGACTTTACCTTTGTCATGGACAAGTATTACTCAAGCCAAGGGTAGACTTGATAGAAGTTTGGACATAGCTTTTCTTTCCCAAGTGGACTTTACATCATCTTGGACATTTTCCTTGACCATGGTTATGGCAGACTTTGCTTGTGCCTTG
>VDFB02342351.1:0-26828 GCA_007258455.2 Sequoia sempervirens
AACATTTACAAATTCAATCAATATAAACACATAATGAACAACTTACCAATGGACGATAATCATGCCCCCTTCAATGTGACCATGCTGCCTACAATGTTTCTTAGTTGTTGTGATTAAAAGTCATCTCGTCTTTAAGCCCTTGCAATTATTGCAAGGACAATAACATTTCCCATCACCCTTTATTTTCAATCTAGCCCACAATCTATCAAGTGTCTCTTCATTTTGTTCTGGACTAATATTATCTGACATGATTTTTCTTTACCAAACTTGACTATTTAGATCTTCAAAAAATATCAAACTCACACTCCAATAATTTTTATTCATCGATAGGTAACATAATCTAATAATTCTGATATTTTACACCAAAAATTTGGCATGCAACCACCCTGCAAAAGAGAAGATAGTCTGAAGTTAATGACCCCAAAAAACACTTTACAATGCTAATTCCAAAACTTATTAAATTCTGATTTTACTATGATTTCCAACCGTTAAGACTCCTAAAATCAGAATATTGAACTTGATCACAAAATTCCTACAACAATGGAGGTAGCGAGCTAGTAAGAGCAAGTGACCCATTCCTAAGGAGCAACAAGTTGAATCATCATTGCTAATGTCAATATAGATTTATCCTTTTAGTTAAAGATGCAATGTGTCACTTCTTATGACGAGCTTATCCCTAGGGCCCTCAACATTGAGAGAGCCCTAATAAAAAACAACAGAAGCATTGGTAAGAGCATGATTAGGGTACAAACCCTAGGCCTCCATAGAAACATAAACAATAACTATAGCAGATTAGTGAGGTTGCAATACTAGAAAGATTGAGACATTGTAGGTAATAACAAAATCTTGCAATCTAAAGATTGTAGCCAATAACAAGCACACTATGTAGCTTAGTGACATTTGTAAATGCAATCTACGGTAAGAAGAATGATAGTCACTTGAGATGTGATAGTCAAAAAGAGGCCAAGCAGTGACAAGATAATAAAGCTCAAACCTTGCATAGTAAAGTGGAGATTTTAACGGAGTTTCCTTACCCCCTTGCTGACCTTAAGGGTTTTTCAAATGCTTTTGGTAGTGTTAGACAAGGCAAATAATCGAAAATGATTGTCCAAATAAAGTACGTGGTAATCATAGGTTCAATGTTTCTTCTTAGCCATTAATATTGTATAATGGAGGTAGTGGATTGCATGTTTGAGCAGTGTTTTGAGACTCACCAAAGATGGGAGAATAGTGAATAATACCTTGTGGACTGTGAAGTAGTGTCAATAAGGTTGAAGGATCTTAAGAACTA
Organism: Sequoia sempervirens; assembly: GCA_007258455.2. Lineage (NCBI taxonomy): Eukaryota > Viridiplantae > Streptophyta > Pinopsida > Cupressales > Cupressaceae > Sequoia > Sequoia sempervirens. The sequence continues at coordinate 1,292 of VDFB02342351.1, forward strand.
CAATACCATGAAACAATGAGTCCCCTGTAGTAAGTAGGCAGTCTATAGGGCATAGTTTGATTTTATAGAAGGATGCTCATGAAATGAATCTTCAAGTGATAGTGAGTGAGCTGTTTGAGATTGCAGCTGAGGGTGCAATACCCAGTCTTAAAGGAAGTTAGCAAAGCAGTAAATGTGCAAGAAAATTGAATCGTACACAACAAACAATTCACAATGTTATCTTCCATAATGCCTTGAGTTTGAAGACAAAAATCTCATTGTATCTTCATGATGAAAGTGGTGACCTTAATGGTCAATCACTGGCAACCATGATTTTAAAACATGCTATTGTGCTTATGGAGGCAACATTTTAAGCAAGGCAGTGAGTGGTGATTTGGAACAATGGCAGGTATGAAGGACTTGCTTTATATGCATACTATGCAGTCTAGCTTAAGACAACGTTCTTAGAAGAGGTTGAAGGTGGATTATGGAACTCAAGGGTTACCATGAAAATGATTAAAGCAAAGACAGATCTATTTAAAAGCCACGGTCATGAAGATATTAAATATGTCACATGCAAAAACCTAGTAGCTGGAGTAATGAATACAGTGCCAAAGAGGATAGTGTGCTGGGGCAGATTTAGGAGATCTCCACATTATCTAATTACAGGGAAATACATCATTTATTTATTTTTTTAATTAAAAGAAATCATTCTAAACCCTATATAGGATACATTAATACTTCAAAAGCCTCTGAAGGAATTTGAGATTATGCAAATATATGTCAAGTAACATTCATAAGGTTTAGAAAATCTTGATCACTCTTTAGAACAGCCCATTAAACATGGGTTGTGCTTGAATGCACTACATAATTGATATAACACAACCACTCTGCATATCAACCAGAGTTATAGGCTCTTTATTGCTGCAAGAAGTAATCACTCTTTGATCATGCTATAATTACATCCTAACCTGTTAAACTTGAGACAACTTGAATGCACCCAATGATGATTGACACCTACATTATACAACCTGAATTAACTACATTATATGAGTGCCTCCATTTCTATCACAACATAGCCACATTAAACTTGGGTCACACATGAATGCATCATGTATTTGTTATAGCACAACTATGCCACATGACCAATAGAGTTATGGATCACATAATTACAGTCACAAGAATCTATTCCTTGGTTGTGATCTTATGGTGATTCCACACAACAAAATCTGGACATGAAATTCTCAAAACCCTTAACCTCAAAATGAAATCTGATGAGATGTTGCTTTAAAATATGATTTTCAAACCTGGAACTAGAAATATTACTTCACAACTGAATTCTGCAAAAAGGAAATGACTACCCTCAACCTGGTGATATCTTCTTGAATTTTTTCTGATTTTTCCCAAGAAAATCGTCCTTAGTTCTCCACAAACTGTCTCAAGTAGAGAAAAACACTGTCGTAATAAATCAGGTGCGAACTCACTTTTCTTTATGTCAGCCACAATTTGATTTTTTTAAATTTTTCATGTTTGTCAAAAATTCGACGAAACTGATAGTCGACATTTCGACAAACCCCAGGTTCATCGAAATTTCAATGAACGTCGGGGATAAACTTTCAAAAAATTGGAAATTACACATCAAATTTTACAAGCACTCGAGCAACATAAAATTTTACATATTTTGTCAGATAGTTTCGTCGTATTTTGCAGTCAAATGTATTAGTGAGTGGACTGGATCTAAAATAATATTGCTCTACATAGCAACAACAAACTAGTATTCTAATGCATTAATCAACAAACAAATATGTTCCAAGTCTATATTGTGACATGTACACACGTAACACTCTTTGCATTCTCACCATTTGTGCACTCATTTGACATTCACAACATGTGCAACACAACAAAGCATACACAAGTATTACTATTGTCACCTAGAATTGCACCGTGTGCAAAGTTTACAAAAAACTAAGCATTCTAGAGCAACATGGGATCATGTCAAGGCTGTGGGTCACCTAAAACTGAAATGAACCCCCAGAGAAGGCTGACTTCCTTTGGGTATCACCTAAACTATTGTTTCTTTGAGAGGAAAGAGGGAAAAGGTGTATAAATTAAAAAACTACATAGGGTGATACACCAGACTGATAAGAAATCATGAAATGAACACATGAAGAACATACACTTGAAAGCCCAATTGTTATTGTTAGAGAAATTCTCTTCAAACTTAATGCCTTAGTCCTAACAAGTTTGGCCTACATACACATCTCAGGAAGGAAAGATTAATTTCACAGCTCTAAGATATGAATACAGAATTATAAAACACAGTTAAAGACTTGCAAGTTCAAAAGAAAGATACAGAAATGATAATCATACAAACATGAACATAAACTTCCAAGGTAAACTCTGTGTTGTATTCAGGATTCCAGTTGAGTTACAGAAAAAACATACATTGATTGAGAAAGGATTGATTAAAAAATCACTAACTCCCTTGAATGCATAATCTGAACTATTTACAAAAAGGAAAAAAATGTCGTATATACAGACTGTATGTCAGCCCCTTAGGTCTTACAAAAATATCCCAGTTTAGAAAAAGATCTATCTCAGATCTTTGATGAATTAATTACAGAAGCCTCTGTGTCCCTGTTGTTGGTGTCGGTGTGAAGAACCGCTCTTGGAGAAGCCTTCTCCTGATCTTTTTGTAGCATTAATTCTTTTGATCCATCATGTCCAGCTACCGAGTCCCCTGTTGAAGAGCCGCATTGAATGGCCCCCAAGCTCATAACAGATATATGTTGTATTCATATTGCATTCGCCCCATGTTGGCATTCCACGTTCTGATCAGACTACCACGACTCGCCTCAGATCCCTCTAGTTAGTCGAGCACTTCCCACGTGGGCCCTGTAGCTGGTCAAAAGTCCTTTTGAACATAATTGCATCTCGGCAAGACACTAAAAGTGTCTTGCCGATGCGATTATGTGTCTCTGTAGCTTTTATAAGTCATGTTGATACCGCCAAAACCATCGGCAAGACAAACGGATTCGGTTAGAACTCCCAACGAGCACCATTGAGTCACACCGATATCCTTTTCATTTGGTACATCCATCGCTATCGGCCAGATATTATATGTTTGAGAAGACCTCCTAATGAGCCCTCCATCTCTCAGCGAGCACATACACAATCGGTATGACTCTTGGTGATGACCTCTCATCGAGCTCATTTCATTTTCCCCCGATCTTACTCTTCTCCTCTGGGCTTGAGCTCCTCTGGCTTTCGGTGAGACATAAACGGGTCGCTAAGAGCACCTGCCAGATCCCTTTTGTCTGCCTGAAGAGCTACCGTTGTGTTTTTGGCAAGAGTCTTGCCGAACTGATTTTGTCTTGGTGAGGACCCATCTGAGTATCGGCAAGAGCCTATTGGTGACACCCCGAAAGCATTTCACTCCATCAGGATGTTCTCTTGAGCTTAGGGAGAGCTTGCTTGGTCGGTAAGACATCTTGCCGACCCTGCCCTCACTCTGTCTGAGCTCTTCTTTACCTTCGTTGAGACTCTGATGTCGGTGAGACATTAGCTTTAGTGACGCCACCTTTCCTGTCGGGGAGACACTGAGCCTTCGGCATGACCTCATGCCGAGCCTTAAACCCTTTGGCGAACTCTTTGTTCGGCGAGACATTCGATGTCAACGGGACATTCCGGCGAAGTCCCTTAGTTACACCGAGGTTCTTTTGTGTCGGCGGGACTCCTGCCGAAGACAACTGCATCGAGGTCCACCCCTTTCCTTTCGGTGAGACTTTCGTCCTCACCAAGACCTCCCGGTGAAGCCCCTCACTTTTTCCGAAATCATTTCTCATTCCGAGACCCTTCACACGTCGATGAGACATTCGATCTTCGCTGGGACTTCTCACCGAGCGCAGTAGGTCTCCCCAAAGCCCATGGTCACCAAGAGTCTCGGCGAATAGCGATTGAATGGCCTATCAGCCAAGGAAATCCACGCGGTAATAGGTCATGCCGAACCTTCTTCGTTATAGCGATAGGCTCTACAGGCTCATTCGACATGACAGAAACTAGGTCTCAGTGACATGCTCAGGATGGAATAAATCAAACAGTCAATCGGCCAGAGAGTAGGAGAGTCTTGCCGACTTTCTCCTTGGATGATTTTCATGCCGAATCTTCCTAGGGTGGCTTCTCCCACTGAGTTCCCCGTGACCTAGCAATAGATGTAGAGTCCTTGCCCTTGTGTGAATGTCCCACTGGCCTCTAAAGATCTAACATTTGATTATCTCACCTGATTTAACTGTAGGTGAAATAGAGGCAACAATTCTGGTGACCTTTGCGGGATTTTTTCCTGCTAAACATGAGAATCAATGACTAGGCCTATCCATTGGGCATGGAGTCGTTAGAAAACTCAGAGATCAAATAAAATGTCAGTCCACACTAAAAACAACATTCAGGGGGTGGAACAAAACAAAAAAAAAACAAACCATAGTGCGAAGCACTTATTGAAACATAAAACCTAACTAGATATGTACAAAAGGGGAACCCCATCAGATTTGAAAGCAGGGCTTAAGGTGTATCCCATTGACTGGGATAGGAAGCACTTCCCCGTCTGTTGTAGCCAACTGATAAGCATTGTGCTCCTTACAATCTCTGACAAGGAATGGGCCCGTCCACATGTTGTCAAACTTGGTGTGATGACCTGGCCTACTTTTCAGAACATCCCATTTGAGCACGAGGTCTCCTACCTTGAAAACCTTTTCTGTAGCCTTCTTATCAAAAGTTCTTTTCATTTGGAGCTGATGATACTCCAAAGCTTTCATGGCTCTGTCCTTTGATTCTTCGAGCTCCATGAGCTCTGCATACCTTATAGACATTGTGTCTTGTCCCTCGAGCATCTCCAACTGGTGAACAATATCAAGAGCCGGAAGCTCTACTTATAGTGGCAATCTTGCCTCTTTGCCATAGACGAACATATATGGCGAGTTATCAATAGACCTCTTAGGGGTCACTCTGTCTACCCAAAGTGCATTCTTTAAACTAACGTGTCAGGTCCTTTGATTATCCTCTATGGTTCTTTTAATAATTCTGATGAGGTTTTTATTCGTGCTCTCAACTAGGCCATTACCTTGAGGGTAATAATTTGAAGATGTGCTCAAATGAATGCCATGCTTAATGGCCCAGTCAGTTACCTTTAGACCCGTGAATACGAGGGCATTATCAGATATGATGGAGTCAGGCACTCCAAACCTAGTGACTATATCCTCGTAGAAGCTCAAAACTGAAGACTCTTTTGCTTCTTTCAATGCAACCGCTTCTGTCCACCTTGTAAAATAGTCAGTAGCTGTAAGTACCCATTTGTGACCAGCATTGGAAGGTGGATTTATTGGTCGAATAAAATCAATGCTCCATCTCATGAAGGGCTGCTCTACTTGAATTGGATGCAGGGGCATGGCAGGTAGCTTTTCCTTTCCTAAAATCAGAGCACATTTGATGCACTTTCTTGACCAGGCATACGCATCTTTGAACAAGCTGGGCTAGTAGTAACCAACTCTCATGATTTTCCAGGCAGTAGTTCTGGGAGCAAAGTGACCTCCTGCAGCCCCATCATGAAACTCATGAAGCACCTTTTCAATTTGATCACTGTGAATGCATCTTAACAGGACACCATTCAGATCTTTTTTAAAAAGAACATTGTCCATCAGCACATATGGTATGGACTGCAGTCTAAAGTATCTCCTTTTGGCTCTGTTCAGACCTAGTGGGCATTGACCAGTTTGTAGAAATTGGGTCATATCTTGAACCCAATTAGTTATCCCTATGGGCACATCATCTTGAGCATTCTGAGGCTCATTTATATTAGCAAGCACAACATCCTTTTCTAGTTCACTTTCATTGCTCGACCTTGAAGCAAGCTGTTCACAAAGACCTTTACCTCTAACTAGCTTGGTGATCTTAAAATCTACATCATACTCCATGACCTTAGTGACCCATCCTGCTCTTTTTTCATTCAGGTCTTTATTCAGCAGAAACTCCTTCACACTTGAGTGCGCCACCAGAATATGAATTTTATTGTGAGAAATCAAAGGCTTGAATTTCTTCAAGCTTCTGATCACAGCAAGGACATGCCTCTCCACAAAGGAGTATTTATGTTCGTAGTCAACCAATCCTTAACTGAAAAAGGCTATTGGTTGTTCTAGATTCTCCTCATTTTTTTGAACCAATATTGCAAAAATGTTACTTGTGCTACCATAAGCATACAGATAAAAATCTTTGGAAAATATCGGGATTTACCAGCGTGGGAGCTGCTGCTAAGGCCTCCTTGACCTTTTCAAAACTATTCTTGGCATCCTTCATCCAACTGAAGACTGCACTTTTCTTTAACATAGCTGTTAAAGGCTGTAACAGATTTGCAACATCAGGGATGAATCTTCTTAGAAAGTTGATCTGGCCCATAAAGCTCTGTAGACCCTTCTTGTGATTAGGTAGCGACAACTCAAGTATGGCTTTGACCCTCTCAGGATCGATAGTAATTCCTTGCTTTGACACTACGTGTCCCAATAATTTCCCTTCATGAATGGCAAAGATACTCTTCTTTGGATTGAGAGAAATACCGAACTCTCTGCATTTTTCAAACACTTGCCTAAGATGTAACAGATGTTCATCAGCATTTTTGGAATAAACTGTAATGCCATCCAAGTAAATCAGTATAATCTTATTGATCAAACTTTGAAATGCCATGTCCATGGCCCTTTGAAATGTGGCACCAACATTGGATAAACAAAAAGGCATCCTTTTGTATGCCATGGTGCCCCACTTAGTTGTGAAAGCAGTTTTGAATTGATCTTCCTCTTTAACCAGTACCTGATTATACCCTGAAAAACCATCTAGTAAGGAAAATCTTTCAGAACTAGCAACCTCTTGCAAGATTTGTTCCATGGAGGGCAGCGGGTAGTGGTCTTTTAGAGAGGATCGGTTAAGATCCCTAAAGTCCACACAGAGCCTTATCTCACCACTTTTCTTTCTAACCGGTACAAGGTTAGAAGCCCATGAAGTATGCTTGATAGGGAAGACAATACCCCCTTCAACTAGTTTAGTCAGCTCTTTAATCATTAGGGGCTCAAGTTTAGGATTCAAAGGACTTTGTTTCTGTCTTACTGGCTTAGCATCAGGCTCTAACTCAATTGTATGCTGAGCAATGTGGGGATCAAACCCTCTCAAATCAGAATATTCCCAAGCAAAGACATCATGAAATTCTTGGCATAATGCAACAAAAGCTTGTTTATCTTCAGGTGAACAAATTTTTCCTATCTTAAGGAGTTTACCTTTGAAGATCTCCAGCTCTTCATAGTGTTCTTGTTTAATCTGTAGGCCGGCTTTACCTTTTTTGAGCTGATCATCAGTAATGAAAATCGACTCTAAGGTAACAAGGCCTTTGGGTAATTTATTCATCTTTAGCTGTATGACTTGATCACCATACTGTTGCTTGAGTTTTGCTTGATTAACCATGGAGAACTAATCTTCTTCGAGCAAGAAAGAAAGGATCTGCTCATCATTGTCAAAAACTTGCCAGTGAATGTTGTTGTCAAGAATTGATGGTCTGACTACAACCTTCACATACTGCTGCACCTTCTCATTTCTAATGTCATTTGGAATGTCAAACTGCACCCCAATGGCTGCCAGTCTATCAGCATGTTTGTTCCGATTTCCTGGGATAGACACTAAATTAAAGGCATCAAACTCCTCAAGCATGTTCCACACTCTGTTTCTATAAGACTTTAGTGTGTCATTTTTAGCCAGATTTAGGCCCCTTACCTGGTTAACAACTAATTCGCTGTCTCCATAGACTCTCAAGCTGGTTATTCCTCTCTTCCTTGCCCACTCTAGACCTTGAACAAGGCCTTCATTTTTAGCAGCGTTATTGGAGCATGCAAAAGAAAAATGGAAAGCAGCATAGTACTTATCACCTTGAGGAGACACCAACATCGCACCCCCTCCAACGCCATTCTTACTTCTGGAACCGTTGAAGAACATCTCCCAAAGTACATTTAGTGGTTGCAACGACTGACCTGCATCTTTCTCTAACTTTGGAATCTCTGTGTCAGGCTCCAAAATGATATAGTTGCCCATACCAGCATCTTGGATGAGGTCTTCAGGGCTGTCCAATACATTTTCAACTACCCACTCATGTAGCAGCATGTCAGGAACAACTTCTAATCAGAGTTGTTGCACGACAACCAGCTCATTGTCAGTAAAAGCAACATAATTTACATTTGCAGCAGTAGGAACAACATTAAGGGGACTTGGGTTGTATGGCTCAATGTGATCTTTAGCCAATCTCTCAGATTTAATGGTAACCTTGGTTCCATATCTTGTTCTAAATAACATGTGACCAATCAGCTGATACATAACCACCTATCTTGGTTGTACAATCTCTAGATAAACACAAGGAAAAGAAGGGTGGAAGGTCTATAACACATATGTCTTGAGGAACTAAAAAATTTGGACAAGCATGGAGGGTGAGATTTAAACCTTTGATAATGCCCAAAGTATTAACTGAAGTACCATCCAATTGGATCACTCCCTTCTCTAAGGGCTGGTATCTTAGTCCAAGTTTGTCAGCAATCTGTTTTAGCATGACGGAGCTGCTAGCTCCACTATCTACCATACAGTTATGGACTAATTTATCACCAATAATCATTGATACGTAGAAAGGAGGTGGTTTGAATTTTTTTTCAGTCTCTATGCAGGACTGTTTATCATCTTCCTGAGCATTATTTGTCAAAACAACCCTATCTTGATGTAATGGGGATTCAGACTCACCTGATAACTTAAGATTTGACAAGGTTGATTGTAACATACCCTTTTGACCTGGGATGACTAGTGAGTTCGACATAGACATTGTAACATTCATTTTCTTCATACTATCAAGGATATTAAATGGCACATTTGGGTTTACTTTAGATTGTACCTTTATGCCGGTATGATCAGCTTGCGGGTGTGATTGCTCCTTGTCTAGGAGCTGCTGATTTCTTTGTGAACCACAAATTGCTTGAGAGGTAGATGGCTCCATAGTTGTGGTCTTTCCTTTTTCAGCCGCTTGACCAAGCTGAAAAGCCCTTTTCTTTGCCCTGGTGTTAGCTGCGACTAGAGAACTATCTTCATTCAGTCCACATAACTCTTGACCTTGCCAATTAAGTAGGGTGGCATCATTAGTAAGCTGATCCTGGTGTTGTGAAGTTGGATTATTAAGTGCCTACTACTGTGAACTCGAAGTATTCTACACCATCAGTGCCTGATTGATGAGTCCATTTGAACAAGTAGCCTGATTGTGGGGTTGGTTACAAGGGTAACACCATTCATAGTTTGCTGCTAAGTTGTTTTGGATAGGAACCAGCTCCTTGGTTGCACTAATAGGGGCTGGAGCATAGGCCTGAAAAGGTCTTGTGTTCACATTTTGTCTTGAGCCCTGATAATTGCCCTGATACTGCTGTCTATTCCCTTAGAATTGCTGTTGTTGACCTTGAAAAGGCTGACTTGAGGCCTGATTTTGCTGTTGATAAGGCCTAGAATAGGACTGTTGCATTTTTAAGTTCACCAACTTGTTGCCAAAAGTTTGTAAAAGACTTTTGATCTCTTGTAACTCATTTGATGAGCCTGAAGCCATATTTTCTTGTGCTACAACAGCTGGAGCAGATGGTAAAGGTGAAAAAGGAGGTATCTGCAAAGGAATATTTGCATGAATCTCTGGGAATATCGGCATTGGTGGCCTAGGAGCAAGTTTACCAGCTTGTATTAAGCTATTTTTAGCTCTAATAGCTATTTCAAAGGCATCTGGTAAGGACACTCCTCCCATTGACTGTATCATGACAGCTATGTCACTATTAAGAGCCTTTAAAAAATATAGGAATGCATACTCTGGAGGTGGCCTCACCGTTGCAGGGATTCTATCCCAAGTTCTTTGGAATCTGAAGTTGAAGTCATTCATCTGCTCTTGTGGAGCTCTCTTAATTGTAGTGAGTTGTTCTAATAGAGACAAGTTATCAGACCTTTCTTGGAATTGCTTATGTAACTTGTCTCCAAACTTGTCCCATGTAGCAATTGAACTGACAGGTAGGCTCCTATACCACTACACAGCTCTTCCTTTCAGTGAAGCAGCTAGCAATCTTACTGCAACATCCTCTTGAGTTATGTGATGGACTCCACATAACGAGGCCACATCTCTCATATGTTCAATTGGGGTAGTCTGGTCTTCTCCCGTGAAAGTTGGAAAACTCTTCAGGGCTACCATTGGGATGTCATTATGCTATGCTAAATTCAAGGGGCTCCCTCCATTAAAAGTAACGAAGGGTTGATTCCTTTGAGTAGCCATTAGAGGTGGTTGTGGTGGATTTGTTGGTACTCTGGACTAAGCTAAGGACAAGATAACAATGTGTGATCTCACAAATGGAGTGGATTGAGTTCTTCTAGAATAGATAACTGTTGTTCCCCTCTTTTCTGTTGCTCTACCTTTTCTTCTCGGTGGTGACAGCTGCAAATATTCGAAGGGACCTAAGCTGCCTCTTGTCTGAACTTTTCTCATAAACTGTAGAAAGCATTGATTTCTAGAGTTCTTCCTCTTTGTGGAGTCGCCAGGTATGCAAAAATGCTTATATAAGGTCTGTAATTCACTGGCTGCATACCAAACCAGCAGTTTAATGGAATTTTTGTCCCACCGGGCGTGCTAGAAATTGTTGTCACCTAGAATTGCAGCCTGTGCAAAGTTTACAAAAAATTGAGCATTCTAGAGCAACATGGGATCATCTCAAGGCTGTGGGTCACCTAAAACTGAAATGAACCTCCGGAGAAGGTTGGCTTCCTTTGGGTATCACCTAAACTATTGTTTCTTTGAGAGGAAAGAGGGAAAAGGTGTATAAATTAAAGAACTACACTAGGGTGATACACCGGATTGATAAGAAATCATGAAATGAATATAGGAAGAACATACACTCGAAAGCCCAATTGCTATTGTCAGAGCAACTCTCTTCAGACTTAATGCCTTAGTCCTAACAGGTTTGGCTTACATACACATCTCAAGAAGGAAAGATTAATTTCATAGATCTAAGATATGAATACAGAATTATAAAACATAGTTAAAGACTTGCAAGTTCAAAAGAAAGATACAAAAATGATAATCATACAAACATGAACACAAACTTCCAAGGTAAACTCTGTGTTGTATTCAGGATTCTAGTTGAGTTACAGAAAAAACATACATTGATTGAGAAAGGATTGATTAAAAAATCACTAACTCCCTTGAATGCATAATCCAAACTATTTACAAAAAGGCAAAAAATGCCTTATGTACAAACTGTATGTCGGCCCCTTAGGTCTTACAAAAAATATCCCAGTTCAGAAAAATATCTATCTCAGATCTTTGATGAATTAATTGCAGAAGCCTCTGTGTCCCTATTGTTGGTGTCGGTGTGAAGAATCGCTCTTGGAGAAGCCTTCTCCTGATCCTTTTGTAGAATTAATTCTTTTGATCCATCGTGTCTAGCTACCGAGTCCCCTGTTGAAGAGCCGCATTGAATGCCCCCCAAGCTCATAACAGATATATGTTGTATTCATGTTGCATTCATCCCGTGTTGGCATTCCACGTTCTGATCAGACTGCCATGGCTCGCCTCAGATCCCTCTGGTTAGTCAAGCACTTCCCACGAGGGCCCTGCAGCTGGTCAAAAGTCCTTTTGAACGGAATTGCATCTCGACAAGACAATGAAAGTGTCTTGCCGATGCAATTATGTGTCTCTACAGCTTTTAGAAGTCATGTTGATACTGCCAAAACCATCGGCAAGACAAACATATTCGGTTAGAAGTCCCAGTGAGCACCATTGAGTCACACCGATATCCTTTTCATTTGGTACATCCATCGCTGTCAGCCAGAGATTATATGTTCGAGAAGACCTCCTAATGAGCCCTCCATCTCTCGGCGAGCACATACGCAGTCGGTATGACTCTTGGCGATGACCTCTCGTCAAGCTCATTTCGTTTGCCCCCGAGCTTACTCTTCTCCTTCGAGCTCGAGCTCCTTTGGCTTTCGGTGAGACATAAATGGGTCGCTAAGAGCACTTGTTGAATCCCTTTTGTCTGCCCAAAGAGCTACCGTTGTATTTTCGGCAAGAGTCTTGCCGAACTAATTTTATCTTGGTGAGGACCCATCTGAGTATTGGCAAGAGCCTATTGGTGACACCCCGAAAGCATTTCACTCCACCAGGATGTTCCCTTGAGCTCAGGGAGAGCTTTCTCGGTTGGCAAGACATCTTGCCGACCCTGCCCTCACTCTGTCTGAGCTCTTCTTTACCTTCGCTGAGACTCTGATGTCGGCGAGACATTAGCTTTAGTGACGCCGCCTTTCCTATCGGGGAGACACTGAGCCTTCGGCATGACCTCATGCCAAGCCTTAAAACCTTTGGCGAACTCTTCATTCGGCAAGACATTCGATGTTGGCAAGACATTCCGGCGAAGTCCCTTAGTTACACTGAGGTTCTTTTGTGTCGGCGGGACTCCTGCCGAAGACAACTGCATCAAGGTCCACCCCTTTTCTTTCGGTGATACTTTTGTCCTCGCCAAGACCTCCCAGTGAACCCCCTCACTTATGCTGAAAGCATTTCTCATTCCTAGACCCTTCACATGTTGGCAAGACATTCAATCTTCACTGGGACTTCTCACCGAGCGCGGTAGGTCTCCCCGAAGCTCGTGGTCACCGAGAGTCTCGGCAAATAGTGATTGAATGGCCTATCGGCCAAGGAAATCCATGCGGTAAGAGGTCACACCAAACCCTCTCCGTTATAGCGATAGGCTCTGCAGGCTCGTTCAGCATGACAGAAACTAGGTCTCAGCGACTTGCTCAGGATGGAATAAATCAAACAGTCAGTTGGCCAAAGAGTAGGAGAGTCTTGCTGACTTTCTCCTTGGATGATTTTCATGTCGAATCTTCCTAGGGTGGCTTCTCCCACTGAGTTCCCCATGACCTAGCAACAAATGTAGAGTCGTTGCCCTTGTGTGAATGTCCCACTAGCCTCTGAAGATCTAACATTTGATTATCTCACCTGATTTAACTGTAGGTGAAATAGAGGCAACAATTACCATTGCCAATTGTTCACAATTCACATAGTACTAGATGCATAATTCATAATTTATGTTGGACAACTGACATGAACAGAAGTAGAGAGTGCATAGTCAATTCATGAAATATTGGGTGAGTGCTCGTTTCTGCTTATTGTTTGTTTACTATTTGTTTGAGAAAGAGCTGTAGAAACAATGTTCAAGTGGTGAGTGGGTCATCTACTTGTTTCTAATACTTAGTAACTAGAAGCGTTATAGTGGGAAGTAAATGCTTTGGGCTAGATTTTGTGGGCTGCGAGTGCTTTTAAAGCATTAACTATATGTATATTGCTTGAGTAGCTTTTAGTCTTCGAACAAAGCTCGTAAAGCAGACTGTGCGAGATGCGTTGGAAGGACATATTTTTGTTTAAGTAAATTAGGAAAATAGGAGGAGATTGTGTATCCTGGAAAATATTTAATCAGTGGATGCAAATTGTGGGAGCTTTTGCAGTGGCATAATGGGTTGTGAAGTAATGAATGCATTTTGAATGCACTAGATATAAATTATGCGAGATGTGTTGCAGAGCTGGTGGGTATGGATACAATGAATGCGTGGTTAACTCGTAAAATCTTAAGTGAGTGTTGGGATTTTCTTGTGCTTATTATCATTTTTTTTTCGTTTGCTGAAAAGCTTATGCATTTTTTAACTTTTGGTTGTGCCTTTGCATGTTGGTTAAAAGGGCTAACGGGGCAAGTGTGCACATTAAATTATTTATGCTTTGACCAAGGTCTTGTGGGTTGTGAAGACAATGAATGCATTAATTATATATGTCGATTTCATGACTGGCTATTTCCCTATTAGCAAATCTCTGAAAGTAAATTTTACAAAATGTGTTGGTGGGGACAAAAACAACAAATTCATAGTTAATTCATGAAATGTGAGACGAGTACTACGTTTTCTTTGTGCTTATACTTGTTTGTTTGTTGTTTGTTAAGAAGCTTGTATGTTTTTAGCTTTGAGTTTTGTTCTTGGATGTTTGTTATTCTGTGGTAGTGCACTATTGTTCAGTGACTTATTTATGTGTTTATGATGCTTTGTTGTTGTTACAAGGACTAATGGGAAATTCTTGCAAAAATTTATCATGTTGTTCTATTTTTTTGGAAATTTGATTGTTATTTCTGTGATTCAGGTTTATGAGGAATGCATAGTCAATTTGTTGAAAATATCATACATTTTTAGCTCATGGCTACACTTTTGCATGTTTGTTATTCTATAAAAATGCATTATTGGTCTATGGCTTCACCGGTTGTTTGTGAAAGTTTATAACTAGAAGTATTTTTGCAAATATTTTGACATAAAATTGAAATTTAAGTGGTTTTGCATGTATCCTAACACATATCGAAACAGTAAATCCAGAATCAATGCATTCTACTTTTGTATAGCAAAGAAGTTCTTTGTCAACAATGCAAAAGGATTTTATTTTACGTAGCAACAACAGTCTACCAGACATTGGGATTGGTTCCTATGACCAACACCAGTACACCATGTTCCTTAAAAGAAACTAAGTAGAGAGCAGAAAATAGTTTCGTGTTTATGAATTACATGGCATGTTATACATTATGCTCATATGTCTTTTTCGGAAGTCGGATTCTTGAACAAGCATTCTCCTTTATTGTTTACAACTCTTCCAATATATAATTGTAAGACACATTGGAAGAATTAAATTTCATTGTAAACAAAGTGAGAGGATGATACAAGAATATGACCTTAAAGCTTGTTGTTAAAAGAGCAAGCCTATTTGTAGCAAAAAATATCTTTGTCCTACACCTCAATTGTAACAAGTAGTTCCTGTCACAAGCAGAATGTAGCCAAATCAGCACAATCGATGGCGTAGAACCTAGAATTGGAAAACATGAAAGAGAGAAAAGAACATTATATTTTTCCAAATATTCAAGAATTAAATCAAAATTGTCTTAAAGGTACTGCAAACAAGCAAACAAATATTAAAGGTACTGCAGTGGATGGCAAAAAAAACATGAGGAAATATATTGAGATTGTGTAGTGCAATCAGTGTTCAAAGTGAAACATTATGGATTGTAGATGACTTTATTGAATTTTCTATTTAGTAAATCAAGTTCTTCAAATAGCTCTCCCCTCTATTGTTCACAATTTTGTTAGGGAATAATTTCTAGAGCCATTGGTAGGCTTAAAATTCATTGAAAAGAAAGCAAAAGAATGATAGAAGAATCTAACCTTCTAGTTTCATGTTCAAGAGTGTGCAATATTTTCTCTCAGGAAAAACTATACATTTGGCTTCAGTTACAAGGAATGGTGACTGTGAGTTGACAGATTAGACAAATGAGCATAGTCAATGACATATAATATGTTATTCATAAACATGAAACATAACTGCATATGATAAAATTTGCAAACCAAAAAATACCAATGCACAAATTTTTGTAAACATTTAGACATTAAATATATATTTTCCAAGCTTTGTTGGTAGAATAATACATAATTAAGCAATGAATAAACAGTGAATGCATTATATGCTTACACAGTTGAGAAAAGAAACATATAATATTTTACTCATAAAAAATTGCTAAAAAGTAAACAAAGGTGATAATTTTTTTATAAAAATTCAAACATATAATACAAATTTTGCAAATTCTGGCAATCTGCTCGTTGCTATCCAAGCAATGAATACGTAGTAAATGCATTGAATGCCTTTACAATTTAGAAGACCAATCTTGGTATTTCACAGAAGCAATCAATTTTATTTGTGCAAATTTTCATTTGTTTATTGTCCATTGACATATGTCTTAAGTTGTGGTTTGTGCCTATTTTTGTTTCTTTATTGTCTGTTAAGAAGCTTCTATGTTTTTAATATGCACAATTTCAATTGTCATCTATGCAATTCATTGGTTAAGTGTTTTCCAGGATTCATAATGTCTTTCTAGTCTTCAAATTATCTTAAACAGAAACAACGATATTATTGCAAAAAAATAGACCAACATGATAAATATTCCCAAGCATTTCACATTAGCCCTTGTAACAACAACCAAGCATGATAAACACATAATTAACACATTCACTACCCTCACGGTCCACAAGAACTTGCTCAAATCACATGTAATTTAATGTACCCACTTGCCTCATTAGCCCTTGCAACAACAACCAATACTTCTAGTTAACAAGTATCATAACACACAACAAAGCCATTGAAGCCCAATGCACTTCTATAGAATAACGAACATGCAAAACCGCAACAAACAGCTAAAAACCCTACAAAATTTTCAACAAACAATTCTCACATTTCATGAATTAACTATGTACTAGTTGCTTTTGCACCCATCAACCCTCCAACACATCTTGCACATTTTGCTCACTGGCCGCACAGTCCACAAGATCTTGCTTAAAGCACATGTAATTTAATCTACCACTTCCCTCGCTAGTTGTTCTAACAACAATAAATACTTCTAGTTATCAAGTACCATAAACGCACAATGAAGCCATTCATAGCCACTGCACTTTTGTGCCAACCAGTTCTGTGTGAAAGCTTGTGCAATTTGCATTGAGAAATTTAATATTTGCGAAAAATATAATGTCCTATTTTCATAATTTACTTTAACAAAAATGAATAGTAGACTTAATAGCACTAAATGCAATAGCACATAGGGAAAAAAGGTTAGAACAATACAAAATAGTTGTATTTGAAGAAAACAACTAAAAATAATACTGTGGATTGCAAAGACTTTTTTCCATGAAAGAAATTTTAGTATTAAACTATGTTGCATACTCTGGTAATTTGTAAAGTATAATGATAATCAGTTTAATACTTAAATACTCTTATGAAAAAGAAGTCTCTTCAATACTGTAACCTTCAATGTCACTAGAAATTTTGGTTCTGTAATACATAAAAATTGTTTCCGGCATTATGCACATTGCTATATAGAGTATAGAAAAAGATATAAAGAATAGTTTTCAAACAAAAACAATATGTTTTCAAGTTGTGTAGTTATCAAGCATCATTAATACACAGCGAAGTAAGCCATGACCAGTGCACTTTTAGAGAATAAGAAACAAGGAAGAGCATAATTTTAAGCTAATAACACACAAGCATTTTTACAAACAATAAATAGACAAGAAGAAGCAGAAATAAAACCCGACAGTCGCTTTAGATTTCATAAGTTAACTATGCATTCACTCGTTCTATAGCCAACACACCTCCAACACATCTTGCAAAATTTGCTCAGCGAGCTTCCTTGACAGTCTCCTAGCCATTTAGGCAAGTTAGATTCTTCAATGAAGGTTTCTTCTTTTTGTTCACTATTCTTCCAAGGAATTTTTTTTAAGCAATTGGTAAAATTAGAACTCATTGCAAATAAAAGAAAAAAATGATACAAGAATCTAACCTTTCAGTTCATTCTTCGATAACCAAGTACATTTGTAGTTGTAAATTAGACGTTTTCCTCCATGTTAGATCACAAGAAATGGTTCCTGGTACAAGGGAAAATCAGACAGATGAGCATAGTTGATGACATACAATATGTTATTCGCAAACATGAAACAAAAAAGAACATGATAAAATTTGTGAGAAAAAAAGACAAAGGTGATATATTTTTGCAAACAAGACACCAAATTCAAATTTTATGAGCTACCCCAAAGTCCATGACAAAACATAATAAATTTTTGCAAGCATTCCCCGTTAACCCTTGTAACATCAACCAAGTATCATAGATAGAGAAACAAGCCACTTACTAGTAGTGCCTTGTCATAGAACAACAAACCTGCAAGAACGAAACCAAAAGCTACTAACATATGAGCTTTTAATGGCACTTTGCGATATGTGTTGGCCAACTGGTGCGTACATAAGCAAACAATGCATAGTTGATCCATGAAATGTGAAGCAAACAATGCAAACAATGCATGTGTGAATCTATGCAATGGTTGAATGAGGGGGGAACATTATTCATTAAAAGTAAACACAAAAACATATGATAAAATTTGCAAAAAAATAGACAAAAGTGATAATTTTTTGAAAACGTTAAAGACATTGTATACAAATTTTGCAACTAGTACAAACACAAAAGCTTCTTAACAGACAATAAAGAGATGAAAATAGGCACAAACCACAAGTTAAGACATGTCAATAGACAATAAACAAATGAAAATTCGCACAAATAAAACTCATTACTTCTGTGAAATGCAAATAATGATCTTCTAAACTGTGGAGGCATTGAATGCATTTACTATGTATTCATTGCTTGGATAGCAACTAGCCTATTGCCAAAATTTGAAAATTTTGTATTATATGTCTGAATGTTTATAAAAAATTATCACCTTGTATATTTTTTGGAAAATTTTATGATATGTTATGAGTAACATATTATATTTTTCTTTTCTCAACTGTGTAAGCTTATAATGCATTTACTATGTATTCATTGCTTCACATATACAACCACAATAATATTTAGCATTCTAAAGTTACCAAAGCAATCAAACAGTTTATGTTATTTACTAAAAGGCATTGTTGACTGTTGTTTTATAGCTTGAGGTTATAGCCAAAGATAGAGAAGAATAGTCAACAATTCCTTGTAGAAAACAACATAAACTGTATAGTGTTGCAACCATCACCACAAATCAAAAGCCTTAAATGAAACAATGATGGTTTCAACAAACACCTAGAAAATTATTTTTCCAACAGTGACCTATCAATAGGTGCAAGAACAAATATAGATAAGTTTAAACCTAGATACATATGTTTGTTAGACAGTTGGTGCATACGTAAGCAAACAATGCATAGTTGATCCATGAAATATGAAGCAAGTTCTTGTTTTTTTCTTGTTGTTTGTTTATTGTTTATTCAGAAGCTTGCGTGTTTTTGGCTATCTATTGACGTTTCTGGAACGATTCTGGCATCGTCTATTTTTTTTATACTTAATAAGTAGAACCGTTAGAAGGGAAACTAAATGGTTTGAGCAAGGTCTTGTGGACTTTGAGTGCAAGATGTATTACAGGACTGGTGGGCACATATGCAATGAATGCATAGATAATCCATGAAATCTTAGGCGAGTGTTGCGTTTTGTTTGTGCTTATAATCATTTGTTTATCGTTCGTTGAAGACCTTATGGGTTTGTTAGCTCTTGCTTGCAGTCTTGCATGTTCCTTATTCTATAAAAGTGCAGTGCCTGTCAATGGCTTCACTATGTTTATGACACCTAATAACTAGAAGTATTACTTGTTGTTACAAGGGCTAGCAGGACAAGTTGGAACATTAAATTACATATGCTTTAATGCATAATAGGCGTGCATAGTTCACAAAACTAACATATAGTACATTATTCATTAATAGTAAACACAAAAACATATGATAAAATTTGTAAAAAAATAGAAAAAAATGATAATTTTTGAAAACGTTAAAGACATTGAATACAAATTTTGCAACCAGGACAAACACAAAAGCTTCTTAATAGTCAATAAAGAGACGAAAATAAGCACAAACCACAACTTAAGACATATGTCAATGGACAATAAAAAAATGAAAATTTGCACAAACAAAATTGATTGCTTCTATGAAATATGAAGACTGATCTTCTAAACTGTGGAGGCATTGAATGCATTTACTACGTATTCATTGCTTAGATAGCAACTAGCCAATTACCAAAATTTGCAAAATTTGTATTATATGTTTGAATGTCTATAAAAAATTATCACCTTTGTCTATCCTATTCAATTTTGTTAAAGTAGATTCTGAAAATAAATGGGTACTATATATTATGGACATGTTTATTCACTAAATGCAAATCGTGCCACCTCTGAAGCATGACAATAGATATTGAAGTAGTCAATGCATGTTTAATGCATTAAATGGTATAACAAATAGATAAAAAACAATAGTCTATTAAATTCAGATAACATAGAAAGTGCATTATCCTTTTCTAGCATATAAACAACATCAACAAACATGTTAAGAAACATGATATGCTATATACCAGTATAAGAAACAATTGCAATACTACTCTTGTCTTGTTGCAACTAGAAATATTATTCACTGTTGTAAGGCCTAATTGTACAAATAGGTACAATAGATATAATTGTACAAATAGGTACAATATATATAATTGTACAAATAGGTATAGTAGATAACAAACGGCATGAAACAACTAAACAACAAACAGGTTACAATAGAATTTAATTTGCCATCAAAAGTTTAAGAACAAAAAGTAACTATTTTTTGAAAACCAAATTCAATAAAATCAACAATAGATAATGTCCCCATATTTTCCTAATTTGCTTAAAGCAAAATGAACGAAAATGAAAAGTCGACCTATTGAAACCAATAGAAAAAGAGAAAAACAATAATCTCCAAGCACATAAAATACGTCTTAAAATCTCGACTTTAGGATAAAGTCAAAAATATTTTAAACACAATCTCATTGGCCAAGCGCCTAATTGAAAAGAAAATACAATGGACACAATAGTGAACCTGCCTATCAGCAGGAACTAACAATTGCATTAGTAACTTGCTTTTCAACAAAAAAAAGTTTCATGTTTATGAATTGCATTGCATGCCACTCACCATGCTCATTTTTCTATTCAATAAGTCAAATTCCTGAACCAAGCTTCTCCTTTATTGTTCACAACTCTTCCAAAGCATAAATTTTGTGCACATTGGAAGACTTAAAATTCATCGCAAACAAACGAGAACAATGATACGGGAATCTGACCTTCCAATTCCTTGTTCAACAACTAAGTATATTTGTGCTAGTATAGATCTCTGCCTACAACTTCAATTACAGCTAATGGTTCTTGTTACAACGACAAAATAGGCAAATGAAAACAGTCCACGACATGTTATTTTGTAAAAGTGTAGTGGTCGCGAATGGCTTGGTTGTTCGTTTATGATACTTGATAAATAGAAGTATTGGTTGTTGTTAAGAGGGCTAATGGGGCAAGCAAGTACATTAAATTACATATGCTTCGAGCAAGGTCTTGTAGGCTGTGGAAGCAGTGAATGTGTTAATTATGTGTTTATTGCTTGAGTGGCTAATACCCTATCAGTAAGCATGATGGTTGGTTGGTGTTAGAAGCACTAATGGGAAACGCTTGTAGAAATTTATAATTTTTTTGTATTGTTTTGCAAATTTTATTGTTGTTTCTGTGATTCAGGTTTATGAATAGTGTATTATTTGTCATGGATTGTGCTCATTTCTTTAGTTCTGTCATGTGTCTCTAGTATTCATTTTCCTATAAGAAAAATAGCAAAGTAGAAGTAGATGACAAATTTTGCTGACAGGTTGATAGCCACTCAAGCAATAAACAAAGAATTAATGCACTTACTACAGCGTTAGCCCTTCTAACAACAACCAATACTTCTACTTATCAAGTATCATTAAAACACAACCAATCCATTCACAAGCAATCAACCTTTACAAAATAACAAACATGCAAAAGGCTAAAAAACTGATAAGCTTTTCATGAGTCAAACAATAATAAGCAAAAACAAAACCCACCACTCACCTAACATTTCATGAATTAATTATACGTTCACTGCATGTGTACACAGTCTAGAAAACCTTGCTCAAACGTCCAAGACTGCAACCAACAACGAAAAACACGCAAGCTTCTCAACTAACAATAAAAAACAATAAGCAAAAACCATCCCTCCAACACATGTCGCACAATTTGATTTCTGAGCTTTTCTCATAGGCTACCAGTGCAACAAACACATAGTTAATGCATTCAACTTTTATAGAATAACGAACATGCAAAAGCGCAACCGAGAGCCAAAAAACCCACAAGCTTTTGAACAAACGATAGACAAACAAAAATAAGCACATAGAAAACCCAACACTCACCTAAGATTTCATGAACTAACTATGCTCATCTGTACCCATATGCAAAAATGCAAACAATAGGTAAAAACCCCACAAGATTTCAACAAACGACACTAACCACAAAGAAAATCCAGCACCCGCCTAACATTTCATGAATTAACTATACGTTTAGTGTACGTGTAGATGAGCCACTCACCAAATGCACACCGTTCCTACAACTCCTCCCTCGACTAAGCACTACACATAATGACAAACGTCCAAGACAACAACCCATAGCCTCAAACACGCAAGCTTCTCAGGGAACAATAAACAAACAATAAGAAAAATGCAACGGCCGCCTCATTTTACATGAATAATTAACTATGCATTCTTTACATATCGTGAGTTTGCATTTAATGCATTAAACATGCATTCACTGCTTCAGTACCAGCTTGCCACCAAGGCTGCTAAGTAAACTATTTGCCACAATGTATAATGTTCCCATATTTTCCTAATTTACTTAAAGCAAAATCAACGAAAATAAAAAATCGACCCACTCAAACCAATAGAAAAAGAGATAAACCATAATTTTCATGTGCCAAAAATATGTATTTAAATCCCGACTATAGGAAAAAGTCAAAAATATTTTAGTTTTCCTAGTGGTATGAAGCAATCCCAATACCTTGTAGTATGTGAATTATGAACTATAAACGACAATGCTTGTGTATCCTTTGCTGCACTGCACATGTTGTGAATGCCAAATGAATGCACTAATGGTGACAGTGATAACAGTGTTACATGTCAACATGCTAGGTTATAGACTAGGCGTAATCAATGGAAAATTAGATTGTTAGCTTATTAATAATAAACATCAAAATCTAATGAAATAACAAAGCACAAAGGAAATATAATGAAAATAAAAGGAGTAATACTACCAGAAATCTTCATCTTCCATGGTTCACCTTTGTTACACCTTCTAGTTTGCAGCAAACAATGAGGCCCTCAGATTTCAAATGAGCAACCTATAATAATGTCAAAGTCCTATGCAAATGTTGAAGGATTTATAAATTTATGCCTATGTCTATGACAATATGCTAAAATGAAATAATGACTACTAATGCCAAATGACTATAATGACTACTAAATTAAAAATGAAGTTGTCGGATCCCGAAATTATGAGAAAATTGTCTTTTATAGAAAACACAATTTTGAGTGGATGGATGAGATCGAATTCTAAGAAAGACATAGAATGAGAGGTCTAGATTAAATCTGAGAATCCCTAATCAGGTTTAGGGAAAAATCCTTAATCGAACGGTCAAAATAATATCTCAGATAATCTGATCGACGGTGGAGAATAAATGAGGTAAATTAATTAGAAAAATAAAGATTTTCGAAAATCAAGAAGACAAAGATTGCCTAGATTTGTGAGATTCGAAAAACCAAGAAGATAAGGGTTGAACTAAAGATTCGATTTGGAAAATCAAGAATCTACCGATTACTTGATTTTTGGAAGAATAATATCTTTTTGAATTTAATTAATTCAAAATGATGATTATTGTGACAAATAAATAATCTTTTTAGGATTATTTACTAAAAGAGTGAAAATTAATAAAATGAAATCATTTTAAATATTTTCATTTATTTAAAATAGGAAAAATTAAAGAAATTAATTAAATGAAATTAGAAATAATTATTTAATTTGGAAGATAAAATTGAATAATTGAAGCCAAATTAATAAATTTTATTTAATTGTGACAATTAGTGACATATCAAATAAATAAATAAATGAAATTCATTTATTTAATAATCAGGAAGAATTAATGAAGAAAGGAAATTAAATAAATTAAGAAATTTATTTAATTAAGGGAAGACTTAGACAATTAATGACGTATTTAATAAATAAATGAAATTTATTTATTTAATAATCATGAAGAATAAAGGACATGAATTAATTAAATAATTATGAATTATTTAATTAATAGTCGAATGTGGACCAAAGACATAATTAAATGTCATAATTATGCTAGGACGAAAGTGGTAAAATGAAGCTTGCATGCCTAGGTCATTTTAGGTGTCTACATTTTGCCCCTCTTTGTCATAATGTAGCATGTTGCATTGTGACAAAGAAAATAAGTCAAAAATATGCCCCAGTGCTAAATAAGATGAGGAAGAATGACGAGGAGGGTTGTGGTATGCCCCCTCGAGAGGACAGATGGGTTCGAAGAACATGGGTGTGCTCGGGAAATTGATTAGAACTAGATTATGAAGAGACGAAGAAATTTTAGTGCAAAAGACATGAATGCAATGCTTATATGAGATGGGTGAGAGAAGATGACAAGACTAAAGAAGATGCATGTTAGTTCCTAGACCAAATCCTTCAAACCTTACCATAGGACTTTTAATATTTATTGCTCTTAATCATCATTGGGCAGATGGTTGTGATGGCCAACAAACACCATGATATGACATAGATCAAGGTGTGCAAGGCCGTACCATCACATAAGACAAGCAGTCACAAACAAGGAAGATCATGACTCATACCAAGAGCGTTATTGCCCCAGTCTTTGTCATAATCAACCACAAGCAGAAAAAGACAAAAATGACAAGTCATGAAATGTCGTTGCTCCTCTAAATCTTGTTGCCAGGACATCCTTGAGGAACTAGCAACATGACTATCAGAAAGAAATAAGATAAAGCCATTATCATGATACGTCGCTGCTTTTCTAAATCCTTTTGTCGGGATCTTGCTGAGAAACTAGTAACATGAGTGTCAAAAGACAAGACAAATGTCATGATACATCACTGCTTCTCTAAATCCTGGTGTCAGGATCTCGCTGAAAAGCTAGTAACATGAGTGTCAAAAGACAAGACAAATGTCATGATACATCGCTGCTTCTCTAAATCCTGGTGTCAGGATCTCGCTGAAAAGCTAGTAACATGATAAAAAGCCAAAAATGAATGCCAAGTATTTGCCAAGTGTGTCTGGATGTCAAGTTTTAATGATGTCGAGATGATGAATGCCGAAGGTTGCCATATTTAGGAAGGACACATCCTGAATAATGTCGATGTCTAGGAAGGACACATCCTAAAACACCAATGTCAAAGTTTTGTTCTTCAGAAGGACACATTTGAAAGAACGGTGATGCCAAGAGGAATGATCCTTAAGTGTCAGAAAGGATCCCTCGAAAATGTCAAATGATAGGGACAATGCCTAGGAAGGACACATCCTAAGGCATAAATGACTGAGGTTATTCTTTAGAAGGACGCATCTGAAAGGTAACCAAGAGTTGATAGTTTGACTGGTTGTGATAATTTGACTTGTTTTGACTAAGTTCGACTTGTTTTGACTGAGTTTGACTTGTGTTGATCATATGATGATAATATACCATGGTGACACGATTGTCATGTTGAATGAATAATTGCCATACTTTGTTTTAGGAGTTTTCCCGTTTGGAGAAATGATCTATCATGACTAGTAGATTTTTGACGTGTGTTCTAGTGTAATGCCATGAACCCTAATGGACTGACCTAGTGCGGCCTCGGGGGCTCATCGATAGATGGCCTTGCCTACGTCATGTACTCAGAGACCTCGTAGTTCGAAAATGATATGGACTGACTGACATGACTGACTTTGACTCCATTTTTAGGATTTTGACATTGATTTG
>VDFB02342352.1:0-19002 GCA_007258455.2 Sequoia sempervirens
TATGAACCAACCACCTAAATGCTTATATTATCAGTCGGTGGGAAGGTTTGTGAAACCCTGTCGAATATCGACAAAGGTTTCCAAACCTTTTGTAAATTTTGACATTAACAATCTTCTCTTAGACACTTTTATCTTTTCAAATAGGAGCGATCTTTAGGGTTGTTTTAAGAACTTCGTTAGGGACTAACAACACCTTAGAAACTTGGATAAATAAAAAAACTTATTTTTTTCACAATGCATTAGAAAGAAAAGGGGTTATGATAATCTCGTTGGTGACCGAAAAGGTTCACAATACTTGGGAAAATACCGATAGAGCTTATACTTAGAAATTTTTGTGGTAGATACATAAGCTTTAGGTCATGTGATTGAATCTTAGGTAACAATATTAAATCTATATTTGATCTTGTTTATAGGATTTAACCTTATGGCCTTCACCATTATAAGATAGCATTCTACCAAAATTTACCATACTTTGTTATAACAATCAAAAACACATTTCTATAATCAATGCTCAAATGAGCATTCAAACTTTGAATATACAAATATTCTTTTCTAAATATTTGCATTGATAATATTAATAAAATAACATAATTTAGTAACTAAAAATTACCAAGTCAATAGTGAAATTGGTAGATATTATATTTTTACAAAGTAGTGCCAGAACATCTCAATTCAAATCTAAGTTGCGACACTCTTGGTAGTAAGATACTAAGAATTCAATCCCTTATTAAATCCATATAGATTAATGGATTACCTATATGATAAATTACTATCATTGTTTGATCTATATTAATGTAATTGATGGCATGTTAATCAATTTTATCATTTTTATGAATCATATATAGAATCAAGTTAATAAATAGGGTTAGTATGATATTCATAAGTCTATAACATATATACATTCATGTCTCTTTTACTCTTATTTTTTTTTGTCACTTTCATTTATTAGGGAAATTTAGTTTAACAAAGTGAAGAAATAAATAATTCAAGAGGGAATGGAATGGTAGTGACATTTATCATTAAGTAATTTGTATGTGTAATTCATGTTCCTTTCATGGGATTCTTTCTTTTTTCTTTCATGGGGATCTTATTGGAGCTTGGATCCCAAAAAGACTTGGGAATTAATTACTTGGATTACATTTGCAATTTATCTACATATTAGAATCAACAATAGTTGAAAGGGGGAGAAACCGACAATCATGGCTTCTCTAAAAAAATTTTAGTTTAGATTTTCTATTTGGGGGTTGATCTATTAAGAATAGGGTAACACAACTATGGATGGTTGATTTAGGAGATAATTTTTTAAAAATAAAATTCATAGGATTAGATTCAATACAATGATTATATGTTATTAAATCAATAAGGAGTTTGTCCAAGTTATTTTAGAGGGTGTCATTTAAAATAACTATTTGAAATAACTTGAATTAGAGAGAAATTTGTTTTGCAACTATAAATTTATTTAGTAAATTAATATATGTTTGTTTCAAAGATCATGCAATTTTTTAAATTTTTATTTGTATTTCTCTACCAACCAAAGGTATTGGTCTTTACCTTGATTTAGTTTTATTTTTATACAGTACTAAGGTAGAAGCTAACCACTTATGAATGCACATAGATGGAGGCAACCTCCTCGGGCTCTACTCACTCATAGTTACCAAATGTTTAAAGTATCAAATGCATATGATATGGCCTTGATTTAGGATACATTGGTTTATTTGGGTATTTTTTTACATATAGGGGAAAACAAATTTATCTCTATATTTTTCTTTTCAACTCCCAATCACCAACTATACACATCCTTGATGCAATGTGGTTGAAGTTGGAAGCTTCTCTTCAAAGTATCTTTAAAATGGGAGTTTTTACAAGAGAGAGAAGATAGATTTATTTCTATAAAAAGTGGTTGTGTTCCTATTAAATTAGATATTTTAGAAAATAATTAAAGAAACTAAAATCCCCTATATAATAGGATGACATAATTTGTGGACAATGAATTAAGTAGATGAAGGATTAATTCCATTCAACATTTTAAGTAAATGTAATTAATTAATTTTTCCATTTCAAGTGCTTTTAGTCACTTGTCTCCACCTTTACGAACATGTACAATAATAAATGTTATGAAAAAATAAGTAGAGAACTCTCTTGGACAAAAGTAAACTTTAGAAAATAAATACATATTGAATATCTTGGTTTGTTATAGAAGATTGTTAAGAAAAAAATGAAGTGGAGGATCTTGGATTGTTAAGCTATCAACTTCTCTTTTGTTTCATGTATAAAAGGTATGTTGGGTTGATTTGTATTTTGGGTATTTTTATTTCATCAACATAGTTGAACTTGATATTTCATGGTAGACAATGCAATATGACATTGAATATAGAGTATTTTAAAGATGAATGACTTTTGAGTTAGGTGCTCCACCTTAGTGGTTAGGGATTGAATTATTTCTCATAAAATTAGTGTTTTAGAGAGTTTTATTTTGATATCAAAATAGGAAATATCCTACAACTTTGATGTGATCTAGATATGGATATGGTCCAACAATATCATATCCATATAATTTCTAATATGTAGATACACATATTTTGTAATGAAAGAGGATATATCCTACAAATTTGATGTGATCTTAATATTTTTTATTTCTTTCAATTTCTATTCCAGTGAGATTCGGTGTTTGTCACTTTTGAACTTTCAAAATATGCACCTATAGCATCTTTGTTGAAGATAGTTTTGATAAATAAACTACCAAAATTATAATTAAGGGTTTGAAAAAAAATCTATCGCTGTATTATTTAACTAATTTGAACTTTGTCCAATTGTTACCAACTAATCCATAAAAATTCATGGAAAGGATATCAGTACCATAAATAGAAATTTAAAAGATCATCAAAAGCCCATTATTGACACCAATTTTTTAGAAGTTTGGGGAGATTGTTGAAGTTTCTCATTGATGATGTTGCTTGGAAACATGAGCATGGTTGGTATGGAAGGTACATAGTAGTATGCTACAACATTGTCATTGATATCAACATTTTTGTGAATCATTTTGATTAATCCTGATAGGTTTTTAAGATGTTAAGGAATACATTTTTGCAAGTTGAGTTGGTCTGGAAAGATCAATTGTGTGGAAATTTCACTAAGTGCCAAATATACCTTTATTGTGTAACAATGTGTTAGTTTTTGGGTCTACACTACTCTGCAAATGAAGATATCACTCTGTGCTTCTAACATCATTTTTCTAGATGTTAGATATATCTAATTCCAAGATTTCATCATGTTTGGACAAGTATTTTGAGAGATATGAGTAACAAAGTTCGACTTGGCATATTATAGTCATTTTATGTATAGTGAGTTTGTGTGGGAGATTTTACACTTCTTCACAGATGACTTTTTGGCCTTGCGGTGTTGAAGATAAGTTGCTAGACGTTAGTAGAGCATGGATTCTAGATGGTATCAAGTTTTGAGTTCCACGTGTCGAGATGTGGATACACCGATGAAGGTTTTGCTATTAGATCTTATGCGAAGCCAACCTAATATGTTTGAAGGTATGTGAAGGATGAATATGTATTTCTATCTTATGTAGGATCTATTATGGGTCCATGCATACCTATCTTAAGATATTTTGAGTTTTAAATTGTGGCATGTTGTGTGGATGATAAGTGTTGGAGCCGAAAAGTTATATTTTGGGTGTTACATCTAATTAGGCCCACCTAATTAATGTTATACTTGATGCGGATATATATGTTGGATTGTTTTTAAAGTTTTGGTGTAATGCAAGAAAAGTATGATATGTACAATGTGAATTTGAGCAAAAAAATGCGAAGTTGAGTTGTGAATGTTAAGTTGAAGATCAAAATTGTGTGAATGAAGAGTGAGCCAGAGTGTTGATTTAGAATTAGATAAATTTTGTTATTATGCTTCATTGGGACTGTATTCATGCATATGTAAGATGAAAATTATAACAGTTCAAAAATAGGCTGTGAACCACCATCTCTCTTCTATCTTTTCTCTATGGACAGTGAGTCCACCTATAGTGAGCATTTTTGTAATATACTATAATTGGTTACACTATATTGTGATCTAACCCTCACCATGGTTTTTCCCATTGTGGATTTTCCATGTAGAAATCTTGGTGTTCATGTGTTCGTGTGATCCTAGGTGATGAAATAAGCTGTTGGTGTGAACCAGTCTTGTACCCTGGTTTATTCCTTTACTAGGGACTTAGGGGACTTAATTCACATGTTAGTTTACTTAGGATATTAGTTGTCATATCTGAATGCTGGTATTAGTTGTCTTATCTAGAATTTCCACTTTCCTAGGTAGTTATGAGTTAGTTGTCTCATGTGATAGGATTGAGACACTTGTCATGATCTTGTCTTATCCTATCTCTCACCCTTGCCTTTATAAGCAAGGCATCTCTAGCATATTTGTTAAGATGGCATATAGCATTGTATAGTATTGCATTGATCATATTGTATCATATTGCAATCCTTGTTTGGTGGAATAGCATCTTCCATTGTTGCTTCTCTTTATCTCTTGTGGAGGTTCTTTGGCATTGCAGATTGAAGATCTTGGGTTGTTAACTCCAACATGGTATCAAAGCTTTGAATCTGGCAAGCCCCTTCCATTTCTTTATTAGAGAGTTTCCATCAATTTCTATTGTCATTTTTTGAGTTCTTGTATCCTATATTGCATGCTTGCATTTTTGGTGAGATCTGGTGATTGCAGCGCTTTTGGCTATAATTAGCTGATATTTTAGAACATCCCATTCGTCGGGGAAGCAGAAAAAAGTTAGATCGGCTTTGTTTCACTCCAATTTCATCACCATTTTGCAACTTTGGCAAGGGTTTGGAGCTGAATCAGTGAATAACTTTTGGGGCACTTTTAGCCAAAATAAGTGCTTCCATTGCGTTTGGGTGGCCATTTCAAATTTTTGATATATAATTTGCTATATTAGAAGGCAAAAGTTGTCTTCAGGCAAAATTTTTTGAGTCGATACTGACCCCACTTGCAGGTCACGGCGTGCGTCGAAAATTTTCAAATTTTTTTAATTAAATTTAGTTTGTTGGCATATTTTATTTTAAAAATTCAAAAATATATATTTAAAAGCGCTTTTAGTCTTTGTCGACATTTAAGCGTGGCGGACTTATTAAAGTCTGTGATTTTACATTCGGCTCTGTCCGCCAGTACTAGGCGCGGCCCGGCCGGCTTCACCGTAGACAACATTACATTTGTAAACCGCCGGCCATGGCCGATCTTACCACTTGGCTAAAGTGGCTATACCGGGGCCGCCCGGTATTTGATCTACAAACCGCCTCAGCGGCCGCTAACCACCACATACCGCCCGACCACCCGAAGCTGCCGGCGCTTCCATGAAAGCCGCTGAAGTGGCTTCATGGCTGGTTTTGCAACTTAATAGCCAGCGGTCGCTGTGGGTGACCGAGAGCCCGGCCAGGGGCTCAAATTTTGCCCTGTTTAGCGCTTCACCCGGTGCCTATTATAGGCCTTTTCCATTTTTGCATAACTTTTCACCATGGAGTCAGATTTTCGCAAACGAGATATCATCGGAAAGCTGGTTCAACGAACTTTGTAGTGGTGCAGGTGAATTTTCCAGATTTTGCCATTTTTTTCCATTTTTCAACTTGAAGGTACAAGTGCATTTATTGCTTGTTCTTGATGTAACTTTTGCAAACGAAGTCAAAATTTGGCAAACTTTTTTTTGAAATTGATCAAAAAATTGCAAGGAATCTGTTTGTAACCTCTATTTTCAGCTTTGCAAGCTCCTTTTTTGAAAATTGTAAAAATCACCGTGTGTTATAAACAGTTGATTTGAGCTTGTCACTTGTAAAAATTGCAAAATTTGTTCATTGTAATTTGCTGGGGGGGTTGCAAAATTAGTTTTAATACATTATGGGGGGTGAAATGCACAATTTAAGTGCCACATTGTCCTTTTCTTTTGGTGTTCATGGCAGATCTAAGGAAAATTGAACCACTCACTCCACACAATTATCATACATGGAAGCTAAAAATGACTCAATTGTTACAATCTAAGGGTCTATGGCCAATGTTAGATGTAGAACAACTTGAATTTACAAGGGATTATGAAAAGTTTGTCCATAGATGTAAAATGGATGAAGCAAAAGGGCTCATTGGCTTACATGTATCTGATAATCTATTGTTTCATATTTCGAAGTGCAAAACACCTAAGAATGTTTGGGACAAACTTGAAGAATTGTATGGTAAAATAAATCATTTCAAAACCTTGCAACTTCAAGCAGAACTTCAATCCCTCTCTCCAGATGCATTTCCTTCAATTCAGGATTTCCTTGCCCAATTCAAGATGATTTTGTCACAGTTGAAAGGATGTGGACATGATGTATCTAATGATGAATGTATCTTCTTGATTCTATCTAAGTTAAAGGGCCCTTATCAAGTGTTTTCTTCTACTTTCTATTCAACTATGGATGCAATTGGGAAAGATTACAAAATGCCTACTTTTGAGTTGTTTTGTGAGCGTCTTACTAGGGAAGAGGCCAAGTTAATTCAGTTGGATGCCTTACCTAATTCTAAGAATCATGCTCTAATGGCTCAATCATCCAAGGGTAAAGGAAAGAACAAGAAGAAGCCCAAAGCAGAATCATCTTCTGGTAGTGAGAATCCCTCCAAGCCGAAGCCGAAGAACAATCAGAAGTCCACTCAATCTCCTTCTTCTTCTACCTCTGGAGATTCTTCTTCCAAGTCCAAGAAAAAGAATGGAGATCCTTGTTCATTTTGTGGCAAAATTGGACATGATGCATCTCATTGCTTTAAGAGATTAGAGGCCTTGGAGGAAGCCATGAAGAAGCACAATATTTTAGTGGCTAAGCCTTCTTCCATGGGAAAAGGGCAAGCTCTTTCTGCACGAGCTATGCATTCACCTTCAGATAGTTGGATTCTTGATTCAGGTGCCTCACATCACATGACAAATTCATGAGAACTTCTTGATTCCATAGTTCATACTTCTACTTCTCAGATTGCCGTTGGGAACTCTTCACAGATTCCAGTTTTGGGGACAGGCTCCGTTCAGATGCTAGATGGGTGCATTGAGGATGTTTTACTTGTTCCTGATATTTCAGCGAATCTTCTTTCCGTATATCAGATTTGTCATTCTGGAGATGGGAAGTTAGTTGAGTTTTCTCCACAAAATGTGACTATTAGACAGTTGCAAGATCCTGAGAAGGTTGTCGCAATAGGAGTAGTTGATCATGAGAATCATTTGTATCAATTTGATGGATTTGAGTCTTCATCGGGTTCATGTTTTGTTGCTCATGCTGATTCAATGAGCAAGCTTTGGCATGAGAGATTTGGGCACTTGAATTATAGATATCTTCAGCCAATGAAAGCACATAACTTAGTGGTTGGTCTTCCAAAGATCACTTGCATAGATGGTGTTTGTCAAGGTTGTGTTCTTGGCAAGCAACATCAAGATCCTTTTCCTAAGGGTCAAGCTACACGTGCAACCACACCCCTTGAGTTGGTCCATAGTGATCTTATGTCATTCCCAACTCCTTTTTCAGGGGCCAAGTATGTGCTAACATTCATTGATGATTTTTCCCGCCGGACATGGGTCTATTTTCTGAAGCTCAAGAGTGAAGTCCTCACCAACTTCAAGACCTTCAAAACATTTGTGGAGAAGCAGTCAGGTTTTTCTCTTCGACAAATACGCACAGATAATGGGGGGGAGTATGTCAATCAGGCATTTCAGGATTTTTGCAGTGCGCATGGTATTCTTCATCAGCACACAGTTCCTTACACTCCTCAGCAGAATGGTGTGGCGGAGAGAAAGAACAGGACTCTTAGGGAAATGGCCAATTGTATGATTCAGTCTAGGTCCATGGCTCCTGCTTTTTGGGCCGAAGCTATCAATTGTGCCAACTATATTCAGAATCGTATGCCCACAAGGCAGTGCGAAATATGACCCCTGAGGAGGCTTGGTCTCATCGCAAGCCTAATGTATCCTTCTTTAGAGTATTTGGTAGTGAGGCTTGGGCATTCATTCCGAATGGTCGGCGTAAATCCATGGAGAAGAAGAGTCAGCGTTACATCTTTGTTGGCTATTGTGAGGATGTGAAGGCATACAGATTGTTTGATCCTGACACACGAGAGGTTCATTTCTGACGCGATGTTCAGTTTTTTGAGACCTTCACCCAACCAGATCCTCCTTCGACTTCTTCTTCATCACAACCTACTCAGTCTTCTTCAATTCATGATACTTTGCTACTTGAGGAAGACTTTGATGATGGTCTTGATCAACCTCCTCCTCACTCACCCACTAGGCCACGATGGGCTCGAGTTACTCTTGAGGAGGCTGGTCCTCTTGTTGGTGATCCCATAGACACTCGACGCACTCGTTCTCAAACTTCTGGAATTAGTCTTTTGAGTCATGCAGTTTCAGATGATCCTCAAAAGTTTTCAGATGCTTCAGGTATTCCAGAGTGGGATAGTGCTATGGATGATGAATATTCTTCTTTGATGAAGAATCATACTTAAGGATCTTAATGCCTCTCTTCCTAGGAAGAAAGTTGGATTCGATGCAAGTGGGTGTATCATAGAAATATCGTGAGATGGTTCATTGATGATGACAAATTACAAGGCTTCGTCTTGTTGCAATGGGAGTTTTCTTAGGTTGAAGGAATTGACTGATAAAGGACCTTTGCTCCCTATTTCAAGATGGATTCTATTAGATGCTTGTCCTTGCCTATAAACATCTCGGGGGATGGTCGGTATATTAGATGGATGTGAAGAGTGCTTTCTTGCATGGGGATCTTCATGAGGGAAGTCTATGGGCGTACAAGTTTTACAATGCGGGGACTCTTCACTTGTTTTGCGGGCTTCAACGTTCATTGTATGGTCTCAAACAAGCCCCTAGGGCTTGGTATGAGAAGATGGATAGTTTCTTGCTTGCTTCCGGCTACACTCGCTGCCATTCTGATCCCACAGTTTATACACAGAGACATGGAGAGGATCTACTTATACTTGTGCTCCATGTGATGGATTTGATTCTCACAAGGAGTTCTACTTCCATGATTCAGAGTACACAATGAGCATTGATGGAGCGATTTGATATGACCGACCTTGGTCTTTTGCATTACTTCCTTGGTCTTCAAGTTCATCAGACTTCTGAAGGGATCTTCATTTTCTAGTAGTATGCTCTTCGGTTGCTTTAGAGATTTGGCATGGTTGATTGCAAGCCTATCCCCACTCCTTTTCAGTCAGGTGTTGTACTTTCTACCAATTGCACTACTCCTACAGTTGATCCTACCTTGTAGCGACAATTGGTTGGTAGTCTTTTGTACTTGACACATAATTAGATCACGATATTTCCTTCGGTTGGACTTGTCTCTCGCTTCTCACGGGAGCCTCATGAGAGTCATTGGAAAGCTGCCAAGCATATCTTGCGATACATTCAGGGCACTACTCATTTTGGCATTCACTACACTTTAGGTGCATCTCAGATTGTGGGCTTCACTGACTCAGATTGGGCTGGTGATGTCAATGATCGAAAGTCTACTTCTAGCTTTGTCTTTTGCCTTAGTTCTGGTCCGATTGCATGGTCATGCAAGAAGCCCGATTAACTAATGCATTATCATTGATAGTAGAATGTCGAGGTGTATGGAAGTGTTAATCGGGGAGGTTTTGTGGCTTTGTCGGTTGATGGTAGTTTGGATTCCTTCCACTCGGCCCACTACTCTTTGAATTGTGACAATCAGTGCCATTCATATTTCATGCAACCCGATTAGACATCGGCGGACTAAGCATATTGAGATCCACATGCACTTCATCGGTGACTCATCCAGGATGGTGTTCTCGGCTTGGAGTATTTGCCTATAGATCAGCAGTTGCAGACATCTTCACTAAACCTTTGGCATCACCTCGTTATCTTCAGTTGTGATCGATGCTTGGGGTGAAGGAAGTTGTCCTTGGGGGGTCTTGAGGAGTCCTCCTTCCTTCATTAGTTTTCTTTGTTTATTTCTCTCTTTTGGAGAGGAGTTTTCTCCCACAGGGTTTTTCTCCTTTTCTCCGCTTGTGAGAGTTTTTTGTTTTGTACATGGGTACCTCATCAGGCCTAGTTGTCGGGACCCATCTTTTGCATTTTTGCATTGGTTTGTACCTCCCTAAGTTGCACTTAAGGGGGGGTGTTGGTGTGAATAAGTCTTGTACCTAGTTTATTCCTTTACTAGGGACTTAGGGGACTTAATTCACATGTTAAGTTTACTTAGGATATTAGTTGTCATATCTAGATAAGTATTAGTTGTCTTATCTAGAATTTCCACTTTCCTAGGTAGTTATGAGTTAGTTGTCTCATGTGATAGGATTAAGACACTTGTCATGATCTTGTCTTATCCTATCTCTCATCCTTGCCTTTATAAGCAAGGCATCTCTAGCATATTGTAATTGCATAAAGCATTGTATAGTATTGCATTGATCATATTGTATCATATTGCAATCCTTGTTTGGTGGAATAGCATCTTCCATTGTTGCTTCTCTCTATCTCTTGTGGAGGTTCTTTGGCATTGCAGATTGAAGATCTTGGGTTGTTAACTCAACAATAACAACATTTGAAAATTTCCCTTTTTATTTTATGTAGGAGGCCTACCTGGGAGTATATCTTAGGGTTCAACCTCACACACATTTTCTTTGGTGAACGTTATAAAGGGGAAAAAAGTGAAAGGTGATATCAATCCACTTGTGTCATACACAACGTGCCTTGGTGGTCCTAGGTGATTTCGAACATGGGTTAGAGACTTTGATCTTGCATTGGTTGTATATCGTGGTGTACACATAGCTTCTCCATTATGAATACTTGTTGCAGGATCCTAAAGTCCTATTTGGCCATATCTTATAAATGGTGCAACATGACAAGATCAACATGTGAAACTACTCACCATGTACTTTCTTGGGTCGATAGAATCTTTTTAGGTTGCTAGAAATAGCCTCTCAAGAAGAGAAAGAAGAGGTGCTTGTGGTGTCTGTCGATGACCCTATGTCACTGGACATCTACTATCCACCTTTGTATAGAGAAGGAATTTGATAATAATTCTAATTGTTCAAATATTTGATCTTTCTAAGTATTTTCCCTTTTAATGGGAGGTCAACCTACTTAAAGATTACAAACCCGATCTACCACTAATTAAGTTGTGAATGTGCTTTTGGGTCTTGTTATTACTAATAAATACAATTGGCCTTAGGGCCCTATCTTCATCACCTACTGTTAAAATTCACAACTAAAAACATACATATACTGTTTTCTATGTTTTCACAACTCAATGAAATCTAAAATTTGAAAACTAATTAAGATGCTAGGGTTCCTTAGAGAGATTTTTTTGATCCAACCAGTGCAGTGCATTTGTTAACATGTATGTTGCAACTATGTATCTACATCGTAGAAATAGTACAATGCATATGTTAGCTCCTACAACACATTTTTTAATCAGAAAGTCACATTTCTCTATCTATAATGATTTTTTTGTATTGTGTACCACATCTATGGTCAGAAGTCTATCAAAATTCAAAAATTCACCTTAGTAAACAAAACAACGCATTTGTGTCAATCGTAATTATTAGATTCTGCAGTGCACCTATTGTAAACTGCACCATAGTCATTATCTTCTACACTGCATCTATAGCTTTTTTTTTTTCTGCGTCTGTTTGATAGATAAAATAGAGGCTATTGTTAGAGGGTGCATAAATATGATCTTATTCATATAGAATTTCAAAATAGAACATAGTCACTTTACTACATTTTCCAGCAAACTTTCAATTTTCCTAGGTTAAACATTACATCATTTAGCATCATATCATAAGTCCTTGAAATATTGTCTTGAACATCTAGAAATTTTAAAACCAAAAGAAAATTTAGAGGTCAAGTCTAGTGTCATCATTCTGAAATTGTCAAAACCTTAGTTTTACAAACTACCCCCATCAACAAAATTTAGTTTTTCAACTCATAAGTTTAGTTGTAAATCAACTTTCTTAGAAAACCATCATCACTTGAGGTTTAGGATTTTCATTTGGTCATGTTAGTCCAGTTTGAAAAAAATGTCAAAGCAATCTCATTTTCGGATCACAAAGTTAGGTATCTAAGGTCTTTTGCATTTTCCAAAACTCATCACAAAATATTCAAAAAATACCAAAGTCAAAACAAAATCCCTTTTTATGGTTATAGTACATTCTCAAGTAAAAGAAAAAGAGATGGATTCCACCTTTGATCATACAAGTGACATGAAATTTGGTGCAACAACTAGTGATCAATCAAATTCCTAGTCCTAAAGTCTACCCCCGTTTGAGGATTACCATTGCATGATGTAGAACAAGGGATAATGCCTGAAGAGATTGAAAATGAATCACAAGATCCTAGGATCTTGATAATCATAGATAAATCAGTGTCAACAGACCCTAACAAGTACTTCATGAAACTTGCACAAAATGGAGATCAGTTTCTAGCCAACATTGATACATCAACGATCATGGGGAAACTCCTAACACATTGTCACTAGGACCAGGTGCAACAAATAAACCTCCACCATTAGAATCTACTACATCAATACCATCATCATAGTTGCACACAAGCATGTCACCTGCTCAAATGACACATTTCACATCAATTGTGAATATTCCACCACCACATACATTCACCAAACCAATGAAAAATCCATTTGCCTCCATGTATACAACTACAACCCAAAATACCAAAACTATGACTATAGCTCACAATTCCACCATTCTAAACATATCAAATAAAATACGAAAGACCGATCTTTCATATTCAGGACAAGTGGGTACAACATCCACTTCATAGAAAAGAAACACACCTCCGACAAGGACTCAACCCTTTTTTGAGGTATATCAAAACACTTAACCACCACAACAACAACCAAACAATCTGGGTTCAAAATCCACATTTGGGTTTAATCAACCCCCAAAATAGCAAAAAAACAATCTTGGTTCATCATTCATAGCCGGGTTTAAACAACCCCCACCACAACAACCAAATAATCTTGGTTCAACATCCACATTTGAGTTTAATCAACCCCCATAACAACAATCAAATAATATTGGTTCAACATCCATGTTTAGGTTTAATCAACCCCCACCATAGCAACCAAACAATCTTATTTCATCATTCACAACTGGGTTTAATCAACCCCCTCCACATCAACTAACCAATCTTGGTTCATCATACACATCTGGTTTTAACCAACCACCACCACCACAATACAACTCAAATCCCACATACACATAATAATTTCACCAACACATTCCACCTATTAATCAACACCAAAAATGCATTTGTACACTTTCACCCCACAACATAACACCAATCCAGTCAGGAACCCCTCATAGGGTTCCACTTAATATATTCAACCCAACACAGTTATAGTGTTACCATCACCTATGAATCTAATGGATCAATCGTTACAAATTCTATATCAATAGATGACCAACATGCATGTAACTAGGAGTAGAAAAACCTACTCGATGGAGGACCTATGTCCTTACCCTTTTGATAGGAACATTTACATGCCCCCATTTCTCACAAATTTCATCATTCCTAAATTTGACAAATATAAGGGAAAGGGAGACCTTGTTGAACATATATAGGAGTTCCATACAACCTCCTTATACGTGGCTCATGAACATACATACATCATGAGACTTTTTCCTTGGAGTTTAGGAGGTCAAGCCCTCGAGTGGTTCACACACTTACCTCTAGAAATACACAATTAGAGTGAACTAATGGATAGGTTCATCACACACTTTTCCTATAATATATCAAACAATGTTAACATCATCAACTTGTGTGTTGAGAAACAAAAGGATGGTGAGAATTTTTCTTCAGTCTTGCAAGGATGGAGAAGCTTAGCCAGTAAGTGCACTTGCCATATACAAAAAAAAAACTACTCTAGATTTTTATGGAGAACCTCAACAAGGAGGTGATGTTCCACTTACGGATTCATTGTTCAAACATGTTTGAGGAAGTTATAAAGAAAGGAATCCATCGAGAAAGACCTCATTTCTAAAGGGTTTGAAAAAATATTTAAGGATAATACCAATTATTCTTCTTACAATAATTCCAATGATAAGAGAGATTTTTGGTCAAGAAATAAAAATGTGAAATAATGGTGTTGTAGATGCTAAGGTTGTAAATAAACCTCATCCTATGTTTATTCTAAATGGACCCACAACGATGAATAAAAATAACCCTCCAAAAAATTCAGAACAAGCTTCTAATGTGGCCCAAAACAACACACTGTGTGGTCCTCCAAGGGCCCCCCAACCAAAGAAAAATTACATACCCTTAGGGGAACCAATTGAGGTAGTTTTGAAGAAACTGCTACCAAATAATATCATCCAACTACCCAAAATTGGGCATTATGAGCCAGGTCCATTCAAACCAACCTAGTGAAATGACAACAATTTCTATGAATACCACAGAACCAAATGACATAAATTTTTTTCCTACTTTAAACTAAAGAACATCATTCAGGATCACATAGAGCAGGGTGATATTTAAATTGATGACCAACCTAGAACTACTAACTCTGATCATAGATCTTTAAGGATGCTTTGAAAAACCATGGGTCGAGAAAACCCTCTAGTTCTAGAAAAGATGGTAAAGATGTAGCAAATTATACCAGTGTTACCTATGAGTACATAATAAACCATATATGATCATCAAATCACAACATATCCACTATCACTATCAAGAATAAAAATCCTGAATGTGTGGTTTCCACTAGATGATCGAATGGGACTTTGCAAGGAGCCCCTCTTAAGTCGCAACTGACACACGAGTATAACTTACTCGGTCATCTAGGAAAAACCCTTGCTTGGATCTCAATTCTCAAGTTGCTACACACCTCTCCTAAGCATAAGGCTATTCTAGACAAAGCATTATAGGATTCATTCATACTCACTGATCTAAATGTAAACCATTTTAAGGCCATGGTATGGTTCTTAGATACCACCCATCATGTAACTTCCATTGAGCATGATTATACTTCACAAAAACCAAATCACAATGATCGTTTGCACCTTGAAGTATACATTGATAAACACAAAATGAGATGATTTTTGATAGATGGTAGAGTTGGGATAAATATATGTAATTTAAAATTGGTGACTACCATGGGATTCTCTAAGGCTTGTATAGACGAGTCAAAGAGGATTGTGATACGAGGAAATGATGATATGGAACACTCTTCCAAGGGTGTCATTGTTCTCCCAATCAGAGTGGGTACTATTGTAGATGACAAGACATGCTAGGTTCTAGATTTGGAATTTTCCTAAAACCTTTTTGTTAGACACCCATGGATTCATGCTATGAAGGCTATCACTTCAACATATCATCAATGTTTGAAGTTTCCTTACAATGGTGCAAAGATTACTATTTTCGGTGATCCTGATCCATTCCAATATTGCAATGACCTAAGAGGTACACCTGAGCATCATGTACCTAGCCATAGGGAAGGCTCACCTACCCCCTCCTCATCACACTCTATTGAACCTGCTTCTTTATCATGGAAAGTTTTAGCTTTTCCTAAAATGTTCCCTGAAAATAAGGTCCAGGTCTAGGACGATGGGTATGGAGAGTACAATATTGAAAGTTTGTTCTATATGGGGATGCTACCAAGTACACCTAAAAATTATAGAAAAATGCATCATATCAAGAAGGATCCCACGATAAAAATTCAATATCACCCACCTATGACTCTCACTTAGTGGGTTGAGCTAGGGAAAGAATGTATCGATGAAGTCCTCTCTAAATGGATATATAGAGATGAAGAGGATGAGATACATGTTGAATTACCTAAGGAAAATATGGAAAAGGTTTTAACATAATGAAACAAAAAGGATATGATGGTCATAGTGGCCTTGGACTACAAAAACATGGTATGAATGAACCTATACTAATGATAAAACTTACGAGAAAAAAAGGGTTGAGTTATCAACCACTGAAAGTGAAATCTCCTAGTACTAAAGTACCCTCAAAGAAAGTTGTTAATGCTTCAAAAATTGTCGAGACTTCTAGGATCGGTACCAAACCTGAATCTCCTATCAATTAAACTACTAAAGGCCAAGCCTAGATAGATACCTTTTGGGACCTTGATGATTCCTCTATATGTACCCTTTTTGTTTCATCCTTACGCTTTAATAA
Organism: Sequoia sempervirens; assembly: GCA_007258455.2. Lineage (NCBI taxonomy): Eukaryota > Viridiplantae > Streptophyta > Pinopsida > Cupressales > Cupressaceae > Sequoia > Sequoia sempervirens. The sequence goes on from VDFB02342352.1 coordinate 16,193, forward strand.
TAATGATGATAACATGCACTTAGTCCACCCCCAATTAATTGGTTGGGACCAACAAGGTACACCGAGCTTGGACATCTTTAAAAATGATGAAGCAATTTCTAAGTTCATGGGACTTAGAGAAGGTATATCTAGTGGGGATCATGAGGCTAGTTTCACTATAGATCTCGACACTTTTGTATAATATAGGAGTTAGTCCCATTTTCTAGACAAAAATAAAAAAATAAAGAAAAAAAAGTCTCTACGTGAAAAATGAAAGGCACCTTTAGACATGAAAAAAGACAAGAAAAAGGATGTATTCAAAGGTGAAAACCTCTCTAAGGCACCCAAGGATGGAAGGTTGGACCCACTACCCACTAGTTAAGAGAAATCCCCAATGTTGGTTGAGAAGTAAGAAGAGATCAACATCAACACATCGGAGGATCAAAAAATCATACACTTTGTAGTGGCCCTAATAGATGTAGAGAAGTCAAATTTCAGTGAATTTTTCTCTAAAAGTCAAATAAACTTCACATGGTCCTATGCAGAAATGCCTAGACTAGACCCTGAACTAGTTCTTCATCACTTACCCCTTCTTTCTAATGCTAAACCTTTCAAGAAAAATTTGAGGAAGATGTAACCACAAATCACCTTATTAGTCAAAGTTGAGTTGAATAAATTGTTGGATGTTGGTTCATAAGACCCATCGATTATACATAATGGATTTCAAATTTTCTATCAATCACCAAGATGATTGGGGGCATACGTATTTGCACCAAATTTAGGGATTTGAATAAGGCTTATCCAAAGGATGTTTTTCCTCTACCAAACATAGACATGATTATGGATCTTACAGTAGGATATGAGATGCTATCACTAATAGATGGTTTCTTTGGCTACAATCAAATCAAAATTGTAGCTGAAGATCAACATAAGACAACCTTTACCTACCCATGGAGTACCTACTGTTGGAATGTCATTCCCTTAAGCCTTAAAAACACTAGAGCTACCTATTAGAGGGTGATGAATACAATCTTCCATGATATGATGAAAAAAATGATGGAGGACTATGTTGATGACCTATTGTAAAAATCCCTCACAAGGGACAGTCACTTGGCAATACTTGACATAATTTTTACAAGGTTGGAACAATATAAGGTTTGACTGAACCCGAAGAAATGTGTATTTGGAGTAACCTATAGGAAGCTCCTTGGATACATTATTTCACATAGGGGCATAGAGGTTGATCCTACAAAAGTGAAATCCATCATAAAAATTCTGCCACCTTCCAATCTAACATACTCAAAAGATGCAAGGTAAATTGTAATCAATTCATAGGTTTACAATGCAATTGGAAAACAAGTGCCACCTATTTCAATATCTCCTTCACAAGGATGTCCCTTTCAAATGGACTAATTCTTGTTAATAGGCTTTGCAATGAATCAAATACTACCTATTGTTTCCACAAGTGCTGATGCCACCCATTGATGGGAAACCACTCATATTGTATATATCAATCACATCATCAACACTAGGATCTCTTTTGGCATAAAATGATGAAAATGAAAAAGAAAGAGCAATATATTATATCATTCATACCCTTGTGGTATACAAACTCAAATATACTCTCATCGAATGGAAATGTCTTACTGTTGTCTTTGCGATGCAAATACTATGAAATTACATGTTAAATCTATAGACTAAGTTTATTGCCAAGATAGATCCTCTAAAATATTTACTTAGTAAAGTGACACTAACATGAAGGTTTGCAAAATGGGTAATGCTCCTTAGTAAGTTTTACATAGAGTATGTGGAAAGAAAATCAATCAAGGGATGGGTCATTGTTGATCAGTTAGTAGATGCCCCTACATAGGAATTCCAACCTCTCATATCAGAGTTCCCTGACAAAGCAGTCTTCACACTAGATACATCTACAACATGGAATATGTACTTTGATGGATCCTACACACATCACAATTCAGGGGATGGTGTCTTGTTTATCACACCACAAGGGGACACGATCCCTAAGCCATATAGGATTTCCTTCCTAGGCACAAACAACATTGTTGAATATGAAACCTCGCTAATAGGTCTAAGGGAAGCTATAAGATGAAAAATAAAAAACCTACAAGTCTATGGTGATTCATAGTTAATGGTTTGATAAGTCAATGACGAGTATGAGACAAAGGATGAAAAACTAGTGCCATACAAGAAAATGGTGGACTATCTTAAGGAGTAATTTGACATCATCCTATTTACACATATTCCAAGGGTTCATAATAAAGAAACCGATGCAATGGTCACCATTGGATCTTTCTTGGACATACCAAATAATGTGCATCAGTGTGAGTTCTTGGTGGAACAACTTTTAATCCCCATGTTCAATGTCCTTGAATCTGAGCTCATGTGTGAGATTGTTGGTCTTGACTCCCCTTGGTATAAAGACATATATCAATAACTTCATGAAAAAATCCTCCCACCCGACTTGTCAAATAACCAAAGAAAAACCTTTACTCAACTAGTTTTTAAATATGTTATCATCATCAATACCCTATATCACCATAGTTTAGATAGTACCCTTCTTAGATGTCTCAAAATGGAAGAATATAAAATAACTTTAGAAGAGGTACATGAAGGTATATATGGAGCTCACTCTAGTGGTCCTATCCTAGCAAAGAAGCCTATGTGCATAGGATACTACTAGCTGACAATGGAACATGACTCCTACCATTTTGTGAAGAAATGTAGACAATCTTAGATCCACGTCGATCTAGTACATGCACTAGCACATGGATTTATTTTGGTTACATAACCTTGGACCTTCTCTCAATGGG
>VDFB02342353.1:0-16115 GCA_007258455.2 Sequoia sempervirens
TCAAACCTCAAACTCTTAAGTAAAAAGTTTTGTCCCAAAACATTTGCAAAGATCACTTCCCACATCATCCACCATTTCATCTCTTGTTATCATCATTTCTTCAAAAATACTTAGAGTTTCCCTTTTACCTATATTTGAGTTAACTATAGAGTTCAAACATTACAAATCTCAACATAACTCTCCCATAAGTGACCCAAAATTTATGGTAAATACAAGATCATAACACAAGAGAATCATCAAGAAAACCAAAGTCACATTCACCTCAAGTGATCCAAATCCTTAATAATTTGATCCAAGAAGTCAAGTTACCCCATCACAACAACCCCCGTCTCCGTCACGACCATATGAGATTAAAGGCATTACTGTAGACACTGAAAAATGTCCTGAATGATATCATGCACTCGAATCAGGTATACTAACATCATTTCCTCCTAAAACCCATCCTCTTTTCACTTAATTAATTAAATTATCCTAGATAATTAATTAATTATGTCATTTTCATCCATTAACCTCATTAATTTTATTGGGTTAATTCACCCCCTTTCATGCTAACATTTTGTCTCATTAAATAAAATAAATCATGTTATTTAATTTAATCCCTAAGTCCTCTTATTTAATTAAATAACCCTAATTTATTTCATTAAATGTCATTTCACTTTTCCCTTTCATTAATCACTTTATTTAATGAATATCATCTAATTCCCCTAATTGTATAAATTAAACCTTTGTTTAATTAACAATTACTAATTAATCTAATTCCCCCCCACTTGCAAAGGAATATTCCAAGGGAACATTCCTCCTTTGCACATTCCTCCAAAAGAAATATTCCCATAGAATATTCCTTCCCCTTTTGCACAATTAAAAAAATAATAATTTGCTAATTGTCCATTTTCCCTCACCCGTGAGAATATTCCAAAGAATATTCTCTTTTCTCGCTCATTTGAAAAAGGGGAATATTCCTTTTCTAAAAAACTTACTTGACTTCTTGTGCAAGTTAACTTGTGACCTCTTGCGCAAGTTAAAAGTGTGTTTGTTTGGTCAAAGGTGAACCCTTGATTAAATCTCATCATTGATTCTCGTCCCTTGATGAGAATCCATGATCCATGCCTCCAACTTCTTCCATCGTTGACTATTGATTAACATTTTTTATCTCAACCCTCCATTTCTCATTTTCTCTCATATAAATAGATCACTATTTGGAGACAAATGGATACAAATTTTAACATCAGACTTATGCTGTTAAAATCACTTGCACTTGCACTCATATTTAGCACTCGTTTTACTTGCATATTAGCTTAGCTTTCATTAATGGATTCCATGATAACATAAATGCATCCATTTAGTATATTGTGTGATTATGATTTCAATATTTTTAGCTTAAACTTCATTTAGATTTAGCTTTGCATACACTCACATCAATCATCTTAGCTTTTGTCATGTTAATCTAGCTTTCAATCATTCTTTCATTCATCTTTTTCATTAGTTTCCATTGATTTTAATCAATAAAATCAATTGGAAAGGCTCATATTATCCAAGGGATTTGGAAAGGGTTGCCATTCCACATCAATGTGACACCACTCCCCCAATGGGATAAGATTCGAGGTCTTAGAATAGGTTTCTTGCAAGATTTCACATTTATTTCATGTTTAGTTTAATGGTTTCTTAGTTTTGATGGTTTTGAACACCATCGCATTGGGATCATGGCTTAGTGGATCAAATATGCCTCAAATCCATATGGATCTGGTATATTTATCCTATACTATGATCATGGTCATAATTACGAATAACCCATTTGAACTTAGTATAACCCATTTGAACTTAGTAAGGAGGAAATCATGGAACATCAAATCTTAGAAAACGTAGCTCCAATTTCTCCATTGTTTGTTGCACAATCATTGACACAAGGCTTGACTTCATTTCAAACAACTCCATTTCCAAATCAAACATCCACTTCTAGTCTTGCAACTATTCTTTCCAAGAAATTTTTCCATACTCTTCCATTTGAAATCAACACGCTTGTGGGTACTCTCAACACCAATCCACCTCAAACCACCACTTGGACACCAACATTTGGAGCTTCTATCATTCCTGAACACCCCTTGCATCAACATAAACCACTTACACTTCATGAATCTACAAAAATTTCAACATATCAAGGGTACACATCTTCATCTATCCCCACAAATACCAAAAGTGTTCCAAACATCATGCAAGGAAGTGTGGACCAAGTTTCTCAAATCGACCCACAAGGTCATGCCAACAACATAACACAAATTCAACCCTTAATGCAAATAGGGACATCCCTATCTAATCCTCCAACTGGTTCATCCACACCATTGGTTTCACAAAACACATCCATTCCATCCATCATCAACCCAAATCAAAACAATCCCTTGGTCACGAATCCCATCAACCTAGGTAATACCTTGTCCACATCCCTAACGCAAGGAAATCCCCAATACATGGGACAAGGGAAATTTTTTAATCAATGGACTTAAGGTCCTAGTGTGTCATTACCATCAAAAAATATAATGGCACCACCCTCATCTTTCCCCACGATCCCCTTCACCATGCAAAACCAAATAAGACCTCAAACTTACTTTCCTTGATCTCAATCCACCATCCTACAAGGAATGTTAAACCAAGGGAACCACCAACCTCTCATCAACAACCCACAACTTGCTCAAAACATAACCACCCATGATCCATCACAGATATCCCAACAACCACCTAATCCTGCATTACAAGTGCATGCCTTAGCATTACAACAAGCTTATCAACAGTCCATCCAATAGCAACAACAACAGCAAGCAGCCTTAGCAGCACAACCAGCAACCCTAGTAGCACAACAACAACAAGCATCCCTAGCAACACAACAACAAAAATAATAAGCAGCCTTAGCAGCACAATAAACAAAGTTAGCATAGTAATAACATCAAGCCCATCAAGTAGCCTTAGCAGCACAACAACAACAACAACAACAACAAGCCAAACAAATAGCCCTTGTGGCTCAACAACAACAACAAGCCTTACTAGCTCAGCAATATTCCCAACAACAACAACAATAACAACAAAGTTCCTAATCTAATCCTCAATAGAACATCATCAATACAAATGCATTAGGAACATATACATCAACACCATAATCACCTTCACAGAATCCCACACCACCATACACACCATACAACACCTTATCATATCAAAATCCCACATACAATCCATCTACCATCCTACAATACACAGTATATATTCCTCGACCAAATCTGCAAGATGATCTAGCATCACAACTTAAGGCATTATCACAAGAAATGCAGGACCTTCAAATGGGAAAGACAAAGAAACCCCATACACAAAACTTATGTCCCTATCCATTCGATCAAAACATCGCAATGGTATCATTCCCTCCCAGCCTTGAAATCCCAAAATTCGATAAATAAAAAGGGAGAGGAAGTCATGTGGACCATGTCAAGTAATTTAATGTCATGTGTATGGAGGTTGCTTACAATGATTCTTATTTAATAAACTTCTTCCCTCGAAGTTTAATAGGTCCTGCCATGGATTGGTTTTTTCAACTACTGTTGGGTATCAAAAATTTGTAAGAAATCACTAATAAATTCATCGATCACTTCTCCTTTAATTTTTACATGGATGTAAGCTTAGAAGAATTATACACTCTCAAACAAAAAAAGGGAGAATCTTTCGCCAATTTCTTGCAACGATGGAGACAAAGAGCTAGTAAGAGCAAGTGGCCCCTTCCGGATGAACAAGTGGGGATCATGATAGAAAATCTAGATATAGATCTATCCTTCCACTTGAAAATGCAGTGCATCACATCTTATGATGATCTTGTCCCTAGAGCCCTTAACATCGAGAGAGCTCTAATATCACAGGGAAATACTCAATCCTACAAAGACAATCGCCCATCAACTAGTTCAAACAACAAGCCTTTGTCTAGGCTAAGAACAAGAATGTGATGAATGATAGGGTGGTAGATGCTAAGGTAGTCCTAAGTGCTCCTAGGATGAACAAAAATCAAGTTGCTAACGTTCAACCAACTATGTATCAAACAACACCCCCTCAACACAATTAGATCAACAACACCGAAACACAACAAAGGAGAACACCCAACAAGAACAACTATCCAAAACACAAGTACACATAGTTATTGAAACCATCATGAAGAAATTGGTAGAGTCAAACCTGATAACATTTCCTAACTTTGAAAACTACCAAGAACCAAAAGAGAATCCATCCTGGTACAACAAGGACGATTTTTTTGACTTTCAAAAAATCAAAGGACACAAAACAAAAAACTACATGAGGCTCAAAAATATTATCCAAGACCTTATAGAGAGTGACACCATATCTTTTGAAGTACCAGCCAGAAATTAGGATCTTAAGATATACATAAACCCTATGCTAGATCATAGCAAAGGGAACAACAACAACAATGAAAAAGCTAAGGATTACACGAATGTGCAACATACCTATTCCAATGTATTCACTTCTTGTGATAGTTTCATTACTGTTGTCACCATCAAAGGGCCAAGTGCAGAGTGTGGAGTCACCACATGATGTGGAAAATTCACCATCCAAGGAGTCCCACCTCAATCTAGGGCACAACCTACTTTGAACAGATATCAATCTTAGAATTATTGAGGCTATCTCCCACACAAAGGGAAATATTAGAGAAAGCTTTGTCAGAATCATCCATCCCTGAGGATATTGATACAAATCAGTTTCAAGCTATGGTAGGGCATATCACTAATCATCTTCTCACCTTCTCGGAACAAGACCTACCATTACAGCCATCTCATAATTGTGCCTTACACCTTGAGATCATCATCCATAAGAACAAGGTCAAAAGAGTCTTAGTAGATGGAGGTGTTGGTCTAAACATTTGCACCCTTCAGTTGATCAAGAACCTGGGCTATTCAGAGGATACCATTGAGAAGGGAAAGAGTACCACCATCAGAACATATGATGATCAAGAGTGGGTATCACAAGGAATCATTGCATTACCCATCCAAGTGGGACCTATCATTGCAGAAACTACATGCCAAGTGTTAGACCTTGATCTTCCCTACAACCTCTTGCTTGGCCTACCCTTGATCCATGCCCTAAAATTTTTAGCCTCGACCTATCATCAATGTGTAAAGTTTCCTTTTCAAGGTAGAGAAGTTACTATCCACGAAGATCTTGATCCCTTTTATTAATGCAAGAATCTTGAAGCCAAGTTCTATAAGATCCCTCAAATACCTAATAATGATGAAGGGACTACACCCTCTACTTCATTTGTTGACCCATCATCCCTTGCATCGAACTTAGAAATGAAAACACCTATTGTGTAGAAAATTCTCAACATCAAAGTAGTGATCTAGGATGATGGTTGTGGAAATTATAAACTAATGAAAAGTACATTTATTTTAGGGGAGCTACCTCCTTCTCCTCAATCCCATCGGAAACCCACATCTAGCAACAAAGAGCCTGAAACAATCAAGATGGCAGCTACTACCTTCACCAAGTGGGGGGATCTGAACCAAGAAGCAATCAATGAGGAGGATGTCTCTAAACTACTATATCAAGATGAACAACCCATCCCTATTCTTCCCATGGAAGATGACCTCAAAGGCTTTCAGCTAATGAAGGGATGGGGATATTATATAGGAGAAATTTTGCACCTCATGTGCAAATCCCCTTTTTTCCTTTACCCACCTTAGAAAACCAAGTTCAGAGGCTTAATTCCACCTAAGCCCGATGCTTGCATCCCACTTGGTGCCTATTTTGAGCGTCGTTGGAGGAATTTCTATCAGGGATGCCCATGTGGCATGTAGATGTCTACACAGCGCACTTACGTCCTTGGCAGATTCCTGTGGCTAAACTTGCAGAGGTGTTACTCTTCTCATTGGAGGTGAAGTTGTAACACCCCCTTCGGCCGACTGGCCCGAATATGGTCAATTTCTTCCATTCTTTGTTTAAATTCATTCTTCCAACATGCATTCCAACTCTACACAACTCTTCACCACATCAAGCATCCATTCTTGAACTCTACACAACTCTTCACCACATCAAGCATCCATTCTTGAACTCTACACAACTCTTCACCACATCAAGCATCCATTCTTGAACTCTACACAACTCTTCACCACATCAAGCTTCCATTCTTGCACTCTCACATTCACTTTCAAGCTCTCAAGCACTCACTTTCACTCACTCCAAGCATTCAAGCATTCCATTGCAGCCAAAGCAACACTCCATCACTTTGATAGAGCAAGTTTGGGACCACACCATTGCAACAGAGGCTTGAGTACTCTCATTTTCTCCCCCAAGCAGCCTTGAGTGCTCTTGGTGGAGGTGGTAAGCTTCCCTCTCCTCTCCTCTATCACTTGGTTGAGTAGCATAACATTGTTTTGTAGTGCTTCTTTTCTCTTTACTATATTATTTCCTTTATCTCATTTCCTTGGTTGTCTGTGGAGGTGGAAACACCTAAATGGAGGTCTGACTAAGGTAGGCCCCTATATAGCCACCCAACATTTTCTCTCTTTTTGTGTGGTGTGCGTGCTTCTTGGAGAACCAGCTAGCGAACGAGATCCTTGGTGAGATTCTCCTTATTCTCTTCACTCTTTCATATTTGCCTTATAATATTAGAGAGTATTTCATTTACTTAATCACATCATTTTGTCCCTTTAGTTAATTAGTTGGGCCGTTAGCTAGTTTTACTGGTTTGACCTCATCTTCACTATTTTCTGGTCGTACGGACAACAACGCACCTTTGAGATGCTAGCGCACCATGCTGACACCCATAGATCATGATTTTTTCCTCGGGAAGAGATTGAGGCATAGTGTTAGACCTAAAAACCAACTCGCCTAGCCTCTTCCTGTGTTTCGCATCTGTACAGTAACTGAGAGGTCTCATGGTTCTTGTTACTCTTGCCTCGCATTCCCTTACATTACACTTAGATGAGGTAAGTTAGGGCATCCTCTTGCATCTTGACCCTTCGTGACCTAGGGTCTCACACCCGGTGGTCCCCCTCTCTTATAGATATAACAAGAATGAGAAGCTAGGATAGAATGATAATGGTTTGCTAGAACCCATCATTCCTCAGGAATTCCTATAGAATCTTGGCCTAGGTTGTACTACTAGCAAGGTCACCCTTATTGGAAAAGGTACTTCCACTAAATGAGTTGAGGCTTCCTCTTGATTACCCACATTGTGTGATACAACCTTAGATGACTTCCCCCTTGATGTTGTTGACCTATTTGAGAATAACTCCCTCTTCATGATATCTACAACATCCTTTATCCCAAGCAATCAACACACTGAAATTCACCTAATATGCCCACAACTCATTGACTTGGACCAATGAGGAACACCAATTCTATATTTATTCAAAAATGATGAAGCGATCTCGAAATTCATGGGACTCCATGACAACTTACCATGGGAAAATCACACAGCAGGCTTTTATATAGAGATAGACACAGGGGCGTACTGTGGGGAGACAATTGAATCCTTCATTCGCAAAATTGATGAAATACAATTAACATGCAAATCTTTAAGTGAAAACCACATTGTGGCACTCTCTGATCCTAAAATAGTAAAAAGAAAGGATGCATTTGAAGGTGAAAACCTCTCTAAGGCGCCCAAGGATGAGGGATTCAATCTCCCCCTTAGTTCCATGCATCCAAAGAAGTCAACAGTTCTAGTAGAAACAACCACTCTAGTCAATGTGGGAATAGAAGAAGCACCCAAGATCACTTTCTATGTTGAATCCCTATTGGATGAAGAATAGAAAAACCTAGCAGTATTCCTGAAAGAGCAAAGGGATAACTTTGCATGGTCATACACTGATATTCCAGGGCTGGATCCAAAAGGTTGTGCATCATTTAGTAATTTATCCTAAAGCCAAACTAGTGAAGTAGAAGTTACATAAGATTCACCCTTAGATAGCACTCTTGGTGAAGCAGGAGTTAAAAAAGCTCCTTGACGTTGGATTCATCCGACTGATAGATTATCTTGAGTGAGTTTCCAAACTAGTACAGTCTCCAAACCCACTGGGGCATTAGAATATGCATGGATTTTAGAGACTTAAACAAGGCATGCTTGAAGGATGATTTCCCTCTTCCTAACATTGACCTCATCGTGGACGTAAAAATTGGGCAAGAAATGTTGTCACTTGATGGAACTCCTAAAAATGCTTCATGTTCCATTTCAAAATTCTACAAAATTTGGATTAATCCCTTGTCTTGGGGCTTAGAGTTTTGATTACCGTCACTTTTTTTAGGGTTTTATGTTGCTAGAAACCCTTTCTAAATAATCCATAAGCCTATGTCCTTTCCAATGTTCTAATTCACCATTGACTTCTTACTGCCGCTTCTCAGTCATTTAAGTGATGACTTATGCCTTTTTCCTCATTGATAAACCGGCCCCTTGATCCTAGTGGTTCTAGTCACTGCCCATTGTCATATGGAAATAATTATTTTATTAACACGAGTTGAAATGTGCCTAAGTTTTGGTTAGATCCTAAGTTTGGATTAAATTTTTCCATCATTGGCTTAAAGTATAAACCATTGCACTCATGTCCTTACCCATCGTGTGCCTAGTCGAGCCCCTCTTTTAAGACTAAAAAATTTAGCATGTGAAGATCTTGGCTTTTATGGTGACAGTTCGATCATCATGGGTGAATCACAACCATTCCTTGTGCCCCCACTTTGTCTTATTTTCCATTTAATTATTCTAGTGGACTGGTGAGTGCAAGCCATGTGTCTTCTACATTAGTGGGCCTAGTACTTTTGAAAGATCTGTGAGCAGTATCTAAATAAAATCGATGGTGATCGTTGGGTGATGTGGCTTCATATTGTCCACTCCCCGCCACCCCATCTGGTTTTATTTTGTATTAAAGAAATGTCATGGGCTAGTAGGCTATTGACACATGTTGCTTCATGGAGGGATCCACTTAGCTTTGAAGGAAATGAACACTTTATTTAACATGGGTCGATGGTTCATAAAAAGTAACGTGGGTCAATCTTAATTGCTCCTCACCATCCTATGAGGGGCCCACTCGTGTCTTTCATTTTTCAATGGGGGAGTGGATGATTTCCACGTGGATTAATCTAAAGGGTTGAATGTACATTAGTAAGGGGGAATATTAATAAATTTAGCCAAGAGGACATGAAGGCTAAATGGTGCCATATTTGAATTAATTTCTTTTGGCATGCCTTCAAGATTTGAGGATTACTTTTGATTACGACCGTCAATTCTGTCAGATAATGGTACACGCAAGAAGGTGATATTGAGTTGAGGTGAGGTACGGGCCAATGGTTTGAGATTAAGTCATGACCACTCCTCCTCATCTTGTCGATATGAGTTGCAAGTGGATAGAGTAGATGTCTATCCACATGGGCTTTTCTGATTGGAAAAAGGCAACAAGTGCATGCAATTATCTTTTTCATAATCAATTACCTTGATCTTATTTATCTATCGATCCATCTCGATGGATGATCAATGACTGAGATTCAAAATTAAGTGATTGATTGTCAACTCACTCACACAAGCTTTCCTCGAGCATTAATGGTCGACATGCTCAAATTACTTGATAAAATGGGAGTTGGTGGTCATATTTTCTTCACAATTGCAATCATAAGTTGATAAATTGAACCTAAGTTCGTGAAGAAGATGGCGTAAAGTGTCTGTGGCAAAAAAATTGCAAAGGCATTGAAGTTATTTCCTCCCAAGTAAGTTGGTGTCCACATTTTTATGTGTTGACTGAATATATGTTGGCTAATCTGGAAAAAATATTGTAGGCTCTGTAGGTTTTGTTACCTGGGGTTTGCAAGGGTTTTTTTTGTTGAAGAATTCATGTGGTTGATAGAATTTGCATGTATTTGGTAAGTGTTTTTGTCTTGCAAATTTGTGAAGTTTCTCTATAGTTGTTGCCATTTTTCTATGAGAATGGGTAAACCCAGTGTGTCTACCCACCCAATCAAAAGGTCTAGGAAATGTATTTTGCTTAAGTCCTAGGATGATGCACCTACAAATGAACTTGGCTTGCCAGGAGCTCATGCAACGCAAAAAGGAAGGAGGAATTCCTATGGTAAGACTAAGAAGGGTGGTGTAAGGAGAAATTACCACCCAAGGAATAGAATTGTTGGTCGTGACCAAGATGAGTCTGGTAAGAAACTAGCTAAGTCTTGTGGGAAGAAAAAGAACAAGTACCACAAGGCCTATGATTCTTATATGGGGAGGTACAACTCTCCTATAGAGGTTTCAGATAGCCCTTTGGGTGATGGAGATACTGATCCAGAGTATGGTTGTTACCTTCTTACTTTGGTGCCACATGAGGATTCTAATGAGGGAGGGATAGTAGCTTCTCTAGTTTCAGCATGAACATGAAGCAGGCAGGCATACTCTGATTCTAAAGAATTAGATTAACACCCTGCTTCTATTTTTTTTTTCGATGACACCATTGCTACTATAGCAGACTCGTCCTCTTCAACAAGTATATGGTTTTTTGTCTTTGTTGTTGACGTGGAAATTTTTTTGGCTGGTGTGAAGGAGAGGCATTGGAATCAATTGCTTTGATGGAAAATATGCCTTTTCTGATTAATATGTAAGTTTTTTCCTTGGGTGTTGATGGAGAATCTTCTTTCATCAATGTGGACAAGGGATTTTGGCACTACTGCAACAATGAATGATGCATTTTAGAAGGTTGGTTGGTCTTCTTCAATGAACTTCATGATGTTTTGTCCTTTTACTTTTATCTTTTTTTTTGCAATGAGTAAATGTAACTACCTAGGGAATATCTGAAATTAAAGTGAAACTAACTATCAAATGCAAATGTGATTGTAATTGTAATTCAGCCTAATGATTGTTGCTCCCATATCTCTATAAATGGGATTTAACGGCCGGTTACAAGGAGTCAGTTGGTTGTTTTGGAATTGAACACACAAAAAATTGTAAAGGATACTAAAATTTTTAGTGTTAAGTCTTAGGCTCGAGTCTGCAAATATGTACATGAAGCTACGATAGTGATACTGGCATTATAGAATAGAATAGTGCAAGTTCGACACCATTTTCTCTATGTACTAGTTTTATAAACTATAAATAATTTAATCAAGGGTTATCTTATTTGTCTCTATTGATTTCCAATGGGTGTATGGTTTTATTTTTGCTTATTAATTCAAAGAATTGATGTAAATGCTTTAATGGAGCCATAGGTTTATATTAAACCAAGTTCTAGGATGCTAGTAAGAAGTGATGGTTGAGATATAATGTTGAAATACTGTAATGCAGTATTCTCAAAGCTTTTAAACAATGGCATGTGTAAAAATTGTTGTCAAATTATATGGGTATTAATACTGACTCCATTCCAAGGACAAGGCACTAGTTTAAGTGAGGTAATCTTATTGCATTATGTTGATTAATTTAGCAACAAACTATTCATTAAATCAAATTCTCTAAAATGGGTTACAATGATATGAGGTTTTACCATTCTCATGCTCTGAATGTGAACTATTATAAAGAAGCAGCCAACTTCTTTGGTATGTTCTACTAGTTGAGCCTCTATATGATAATTATCTGTGTGTTGCAGTGTTTATGATAAAAAAAACACAAGAAGATCATGTGAACATTGTTAGGATTACCCTCTTGGGTTTCACAAAGCCCAAGGTGTAGAAAGGCCTAAGAATTCTTACTTGTTTGTCAATCCTTTCCTTTACTTATCATTCAATTTTGGAAGATTCATAGGTGAATGGTGAGACTAATTTTGGTTCTAAGAAAATAACCAATATATTGGTGACTCTTCTAGGGAATGCACTTAGAAATTGGGTTGTAGACTATCCTATTAAAGAGTCAAATATTTGCTAGAGAATTTATTTTTCAAGCCCAGCTTTGTATCAATGAGTTAATTCTTATAAATGTTGCAAGAATTTGTTGTGTTTCCCTTGAAACTTTCAAATATTATCAAGATCTGCTATAATTCCATAAGTATTTTATAATTTCTCACTAGATGTGGGTGGAGACTTCAAGATCTCTGCACCAGTATGTATTATTTTAGAAGATTTTTGAAGTAGAATGAAAATTTGTTGAGAAAAGATAAGGTAGATCTGAGCTCACACAATAAAATACCCTAATGGAAAGCTAGAGAGAAAATTTCAAAGGAATCCAATATTATCTTGAGAATAAAAAAATTTACCAAATTTGAACATCTGGTTCAGATTTTGAATACTCAAAACTTGGAAAGGGTTGTGGTGTAGAAGATATAAAGGATTCCCATGTGACTCTGGTGATCAAGGAAGCTCAAATTGAAATCAACTTGTGAAAGAAACTTCATATTATTGAATTTTTATTCCTCTGAAAAAGGAGGTGGCGACTCTATGCAAAGAACCTAATGATAGCTTCACATCTACAAAGTTTTCCAGTCACAAGCATAATTCAAAGGCAACTGCAACATATCCAGGTATTTCCCCTGTTTTGGTTTTCATATAACATAAATTTGTGTGAAAACCATGTTGAGTGATTTGGAAAAATATTGATTCCCTATTGAGTGAATTGAGCACAAATAAAGGGAATGGTAGTGGTAATTCTATATACTTCTAAGGTATAATTTGAAGCTTTTGTATTATGGTGAAGAAGTATGCTTATCTTTAAAATCTTCCCATTAGAAGATCTAAGGCATAGATGTAATTGAGTCATGCATTTTGAAGTCATGATTAAATCAAGGAGTAAGGAAGTGAATGATCAATTGTGAGGTTAATATTTAAGGTTGGTAAAGGGGTACAAGAAAATGTATCATTCCCCTATATTTCCCTGTCGAATGTCAGGTAAGAACATGCAAGGCATGCAACCTTTGTCATGCCATCAAAGAAATTTCTCTAGTGGGAGATATAGGCCATTGAATTTTAGTATTTTGGGTTTCCCAAACCTTGTTCCTAATGATGTTAGGGAACATTTTCCAAGATTCATAGGGAAAGGTTTTGAATCAACTTATAGACATTTGCATATATTTATGGATCTGATGGGATATTATGAAATAAATTATGAAGATTTTGTCATGAAATTCTTTGTTCAATCTTTAAAGGAAGATTCTAGAGACCGGTTTTCATATTTTCCAATATGCTCTATCTCTTCATGGAACAAGTTCATGGTAGCATTTATAGAACAATTTGGTGAAAGGATTAATCTAAGTTCAGTAAGGAAAAAATTTATGGAAATACAAAAGGATGAAGAGGAGTTGGTCCCAACTTTCAATCTCATATTTGCAAAGGCAATTGGGGATATTCCTGAAATTATGAGACCAAGTGATGCAGAATGTTTGGTTGTGTATTTGGGTGCATTTGATGAATAAATGGGTTATTTTTTGAGAGATAAGGAGCCCTTAACATTTCATCATGCATATCAGATCACTGTGGACATGTTATGAAATAACTTGCACAATAGAAGAATATGATATGAAATATGTTGCAAATACTTGATAATAACTGAGAATAATAGGCCACTTCGAGGGGGCAAACCTCCAAATATCTCTAATGAGAACACACTTCACAACTTGATGATGAAATAAGACTCACAACCTCCTATATATACCTATTTATGCCAAGGATATCACCTAGGCCGACTTAGACACACCTATATAAGACTTAGGCCGACCTAAACAACTAAATAACAATATACTAATGATAATATGAGTTAATAGAGAGTTAAGATAGCAAAGCCGACTATTCATAACCCGATGTACAATAATATTAAAGGCGTAGCATGCCCCTTCTTCAAAGAAGCATTGTCCTCAATGCTAATCAAGTTTGGAAACTTTTGAATGAACTCCTCGTCTTCCCATGTGGCATCTTCAAGTAAATTCTTCCATTGGATGAGATACTCGGTGATAGTTCTATTCCTTAGCTTCTTTGTACGTGTTTGACTAATGCACTCTGGTTCCAAAATGATTCTCCCTTCTTCATCTAGCTCAGGAAGTGTTGTTTGAGTGGGAATATTATGACCAATTACCTTCTTCAAACAGGAAACATGAAAAACTGGATGTATCTTTGTTGTAGGTGGCAACTCAAGCTTGTAGGCAACACTACCAATCTTCTGCATGATTTGGTATGGACCATAATACTTTGGTGACAACTTATTATTCTTTCTTTGCTGCTTTAGTGAGATTTTCTTATAAGGCTGTAGTCGCAAGAAGACCCAATCCCCAACTTCAAAACTTCTTTCCTTTCGATGTTGAGTGCATGACATTCGATTTTGTGCCATGGCTAAATTCTCCTTGAGTCCTGAAAGTACTTGTTGATGAAGCAAGTGGTCTTCTACTGCCTGAACTCTTGGGGACACCTTAATTGATGATGTGATGGAAGGAGGATGATATCCATAAAGTGCCAAAAATGGAGACATTTTGATGAGCTATTAAAAGAAGTGTTATACCACCATTCCGCAAGTGGTAGCCAATCACCAGGGGCTGTTTCTCACGAAGTGAAACAAGCGTAGATATCCTTCAAACACTTATTAACAACCTCTCTTTCCCCATCGATTGAGGGGTGGTATGAAGAGCTAAGAGCCAATTGAGTACCCAAACATGAGAATAAATCTTTCCAAAAGTGACTAGTGAAGATAGGATCACGATCACTAACAATAACTTTAGGTATACCATGTAGCTTTTGGATATTCTCCAAAAAAGCTTTAGCCACTGCACTTGCTGTAAAAGGATGTGCTAATGCAATGAAATATGCATATTTAGTGAGCCGATCAACCACCACCATGATGACATTATGACCTTTAGATTTGGGAAATACATGATGAAGTCCATGGATATATCTCTTCCATGGCTAGAATAGATAAAGGGTTGCAGAGACTGGTGTCTTAATTGTCTCCCCTTTATGCCTTTGACACGCAAACATTGACCACAAATTTTTGAACATCACCCTTTAGCCCTTCCCAAAAGAAATCTTGCTTGACTCGATGATATGTCTTCCAAAATCTGAATGACCACCTTGGAACTCAAACAACTCGTGAGAATCTTTATTTTAAGGTTGGAACTGCGGAGATACAAGCTCTTTATACCAAAAGAGTATCTCCTTTGGCAAGCTATCACGAACTACTAGGATCACTTTTTAATTGCTCGTGAGATTGCCAGCCATCCATTTCTCCACTCTGCTTTGGCTACTCCACCCAATTTGCTTGCTTAATATTGAAAGGGCACACAATAAGGCTCATCTTTATAAATCCTTCCTTGGCCGGTGCATCTGCGACAATATTTTCTTTCACTTTCTTATATACAATCTCAAAGTCATATCCTAACATCTTAGTGACCCATTTTTGTTTCTCTTGAGGAAGATAGTCACTGTTCCAAAAAATATTTTAGGCTATCATGATCTGTCTTAACCTTGAAATGTCTACCCAATAGATAAGGCCGCCATTGTTTCATTGCATGGAGTATTGCTAGCATTTCCTTCTCATAAATAGGTTTGAGTAGATTCTTACCTTTTAATTGATGACTCTCAAAAGCAATTGGTCGACCTTCTTGCATAAGCACTGCTCCTATCCCATTTCCAGAAGCATCACATTCCACAATGAATTCCTTGGTGAAGTCGGGAGTGGCAAGTACTGGAGTTGTACACATAGCCTCCTTCAATCTCTCAAATGTTGTATTGGCACACTCGTTCCAATGAAAAGAATCCTTCTTCAATAGAGTGGTGAGAGGTGCTGGTATACCTACCATAATTCTTCACAAATCTTCTATAGTACCTTATCAATCCCAAGAATCCTCTCAGTTTCTTAATGGTTTTGGAATAGGCCATTCCATGATAGCCTTAATTTTGTTAGGGTCCACCTTTACTCCTTCATGTGAAACTATGTGTCCCAAATACTCCACCTCTGTAAGACCAAAAGCACACTTGGATGGCTTAGCATAGAGTTTATGATCTTCAAGTATTTGTAATGCTTGGTCCACATATTGCAAATGTTCTTCCCAAGTCTTGCTATAAATTAATATATCATCAAAGAATACTAACACAAACTTTCTCAAGAACTTCTTAAAAATGGAATTCATCAAACTTTGGAATGTAGATGGTGCATTGGTAAGACCAAATGGCATCACCAAAATTCATAATGACCCTCA